>APFE031361396.1:7238-73635 GCA_000404065.3 Pinus taeda | reverse complement strand
CAAAATTCAGTGTAACAGATTGCCCCCTAAAGTACGAAGCCTGTCTAAACTATATATATGTGTGTCATATATTATTGGACAATTGGAATTGTGTGGATGTCCAGTGGCCTTGAGAAGGCATCTGCAAGTGTGTTGGAATTGATGTCAACAATCATGGTGAGGAGTTGTGTTGGGCAGCTGGTTTGCCTCATAATTGGAAGGAGTGTTGGCATTAATGTCAACTAGACAAGCTCAGATGCTTGTTGCAGTAGATGTTGGTAGTGATGGCCCAAGAGGAATCTCACGGTAGTTGTGGGCTTCTTGTAGAGAATCATCACGTAGCATACATACAGGAGAAGCCATAAAATAATGAACTATAGTGATGGCTCAGGAGGAAGGATCCCTATGATAGCTGCAAGCCTTAAGTAGAGAATCATCATAGCAGCAAGCTTAGTGGAAAAGATATAAAATTATCAACTATTGTGTTGGTCAAGATGGAATCTCAAGGTAGCAGCAGACCGCATGTTAAGGACACATTATGGATGTGTTTCCCAGCTGCCTGGATAGCCAAGGAGCAGAAGGTATCATTGAGCTTGGAGGCATATTTTGAGGTACTATATGGTCTTAGTTGCTAATCAGACTCCTTTCATTGGAAATTTCTATGGAAGAGATTTCCAACAGTATAAGGAAGTCCTGAAATGGACTTGTGGTTCGAAAGATATGGCTTTCTCAAGTTCAGGGTAATCAATGCCTTAAGTAGGGAGGAAGATCGGAGATCAGACTTCCTGAATATCGAAACCCCCACAAGTCAGAGATTGGAGAATCAGAGGTCCCGACAATCAGAGTTCGAAGGTTCTAAGGAATAACACATAGTGTGTGTAGATCGATGATCAATGACTTGCAAGATAGATAGTCAGAGGTCTTGGCATATTGGAGATTAGAGGATCGGAGATTGACACATAGTGACATATCGACGTATCGGCAATTGGAGACTCCAAAGTGTGGCGAAAATAGCTATTGCGAATCACCAACTAGTGATATGTGACTTCATAATATCTAAGGACTAAGCTAGTTTGGCGATCATCATTCAACGCTTTTGAAGAGCATCATGGGTGACAAGCTAAGGAAAAATGTTGATTTGCGAACACTGATAGAGCCAAATGTCGAGGACAATGCATCTTGTGTTAAATCACTAGGGAGGCCAAAAATATTCTTATGAAGGAATTTGCTACAAAACAGGGAAGGGAAGGCCCTGTCTCTCTCATCCAAGAGGACACGTGGCAATGTCTAGTTGGTTTTGATAAGGATAGATGGCAACATCATAGGAACTATGATGAGGACACATGGCAATGTTTGATTGTTTCAATAAGGGACACGTAGCTGTTGATGTCACAATATGAAGGGACACATGGCAGGTTATTTTAGTGATTTGAGGCAGCCTAATGGGCCATATCTCGAAGACACATGTCACTGTTCAGAAAGCACCACATGGCAGGAGATGACGTCACATCGACAATCGACAATTTGTGATGAACAACACATTGTCACAATTTGGAAATCACCGATAAGGGGTTTCCAATGTGGTAAGCGCCTGATCATGTAAAGACTTAAGAAACCAAGGGTATGGTGCTTTATAAAGGGTAAAAGTCCCTAAACAAGAGTCTATAGGCCTTAACACCGTAAGGCAAAGCCTTAGGTCACAACCGTTAGTCCAGTGGTAGGAAATGCAAAGAAAGGGTTAAGTAGCAGGGCACTAGTAAATTAGAGATCAGTGATCAACGATATATTGTTGCTGGCATACGTGGTACAAATTAAAAATACCAATAAGGGGCTCTGATAGTGTTAGTGCTTGGTCTAGAAGAAACATAGAAAATTAAGGGCACAACACTTTTATAAAGGAAGAAAGACCCACAATAGAGTTTAAAGGACTTAACACCTGAGGTATTGGCACTCGGTCACAAACCTTAGTCCTTTGAAGGGAAATTTGAAAAAGGGGCTTATACAAAAGGGGCCAAGGAAAAACATAATTTGTTGTTTTTGTATGGATTTTTAGTGCAAAAGCGCTGATAGAGGAAAAGGCTCTGATAGTGCACTACAAAGTAAAACCTCTGATAATACATGGTACAAAGTACTGAAGGAGGCATGGGTCGACAACTTTAGGTTTGACTGTCGAGCAAAGGAACCGGTTGTAGAAGATATCTCTTGCATGCATTATAGAACCAAATGAAGAAAAATGATGTCATGCGTGAAGTACAGAGAAGCCAAGATGGAGTGCTGTCAACCTCTGATATGCTTGAACATGTATGGTGAGTTGTAAATAGAAAGGACTATGCCTAGCTTGAGCAAGCAGGTGGACTGAGATTTAATTCCAAGTATGGATAAAACAATCAATATAGTCAGAGGCCCATTGTTAAGTGAATTCAGTGGTAGAGACCAAGTCTGATGCATACAGTAGAATGCAAGCCCATGCCGAAGTACAATGCACATTCATGCCTAAGGATAGTGTCACAACATCGACAGAGGCAACATTGATTGGGGTGAACAAAAAATGAACAAAACCTAGGAGATATGGTGAGAAATGGAGGGGAATGCAACATAGTTGCAAGTGAGCCTTAGAGAAAAGAACTATGTATGTGTGCATTGTTGTGAGAGGCTAAGGAAGAGCTAGTTCTATGTGTAAAGGCTGATAGTGCCAAATTAGAAGAAAACAAACCCCTAGAGAAGCAAGTTGTGTGTGAAAGGCAAGAGTTGCTTGTGAAGTTGTGAGTCAAGGTTGAGTTTGTTGTGTGCTCTATGCATTATGTGTTAAAGGCTGAAGTTGTCTGAGATGTGTGTATAAGGTTGTGTGTGCCTTAGAGAAGTAGAATGTGTGTTGTGGAAAGTAGTGAGGTTGAGAGTAGAGTGATTGTTGTTGAGAGCATATAACAGAGGGATGAGAGTGATTTTTGTTGAGAAGATCACAGGGTCATTGAAGAATGCTGCAGATACCAAAGCTCAGATTAGGCAGAGTTGTTGACAAATCACAAAGGATTACCAATTATTAATTGAGTCTGGGTGGGTGGGTGTAGATAGGAAGTTTGTGCTTCCATATCTAGTGGAGCTTGGGAAGGCTTAGGGGTCGGTGCCTCCTACAAGTTGGTTCTTGCATAAATCCAAGGAGCTGCAAGCTGGTGCTTTCAAAAAATCCATGAGGTCGATGACTCATATGGTGCTTCTGGTAAGCTAGACAGGTGTCTACAAACAAAGGAATTGGTGTTTCGTATTAGTTTGTGCTAGCAAACTAATCAAAGGGAGTTGGTGCTTCCTATGAGTGGGTGCTCACAAAGAGATTGATGTAATAGAGTAGGTGCTTCTATATACATCAATAACAACAACAAGATTTGTGGATTTTTCCTGAAGGGGTTTCCATGTGAAAAACATGTGTCTAATGTGTATGGTGCTTATGGTTTGCATGCTTGTGTGTTGAGTTAATGTTGTTGGTTATATGGATGAATTCCACGTTTAAATAAGTAAAGTAAACTAGAATAAAGAGAAGTAAAATTTAGGCTTAATATTGATTCAAGCCCCTCTTAGTATTAACATTGTTTCCAACAATTAGCATCAGAGCCATGCTCCTTCAAAAATAGCTTAATTTCTAGAAGGTAGATCAAATGGAAACAATGGATAATGAAGTTTGGCTAGTAGTAGAAGGAGCCCCATTCTTAAATGAATCAGACTATGAGCTCGAATATGAAGTCTAGGATATTAGAATGGTGGAAAATCTATTGGCCTTGAGTGTTGACATGTGGCACTTAATTCATTATAAAGAAAAGAATGAGGATAATGAAAGGGCTAAGGAGGTCATAATGAGAGGGCTATCTAAGCTGGATGGTGACAAGGTGAGGCATTGTAAGTCAGCAATGAAAGTGATGGATATATTGCAATGTTTGCATGGAGGAGATACCCATGTGGCTCAAGAAGAGCTTGAGGAGCCCTGATGTTCAAGAAATGAATCAGAACTTGGGAAGTTGCTTCTGATCACACTCTTGGTGGTGATGAATAAGTATCAAGAGAGAGAACACGTTGTTCAGAAGGTAAGCTATTGCCTTGTAATGAATGTAAAGAAATAGGTCATTCATTTTCTAGATGTTCATGAGAATCACTTAAAGATAGAGATAGTCATGCATCTAGTAGTTTTAATGAAGATAGACCCATTCTAGTATCAATAGAAAATAAGGGATCCTCTAAAGGAGGAGAGAGTATATGCCTTGGAGAGAATAGGGGTATAACTGAAAGTGATGAAGAAGGGATAACAGTTATACCCGTGGAAGGCTCCATGAACATAGATATGGGATTAGATCTCTGTAATAACTCAGCTATCACCTCTGATAGAGAAGAGAAGTATATAGATGTAAGAATATTTTCTATAAAGAAGTTGATCTCTATTCTAAAAGAGATCAAGGACCTATCAGAGGAAAATCTCAAGAAATAGGAGCAACTGGAAGTTTATGAGCTTGAGAATGAGAATTTGAGAAAAATAATAGTTGAACTAATTTCTAAACAAGAAGAGGCTAGAAGTCTGACTGGGAGGTTAACCCATCAACTGAATATAAAGGAGGCTTGTCATGAAAGACTACAAAATGAGGTAGTCTCATTGAGACATGACTTAGAAAAATCATATAAAGAGTTGTCTTAATATGAGAAGCTGAAGGGAGTCCAAGGTTCCAACAACAAGGAAAGAAAGGTTGTTGGATAGCAGCAACAACAAGGAAAGTAGTAGCCGCAAGGAAAGAAACAACAACAAGGGAAGCAACAACAAAAAGGTAAGAAAAGGTAGTAGCAGAAGGCTAAGAAGTAGCATAAGCCCAAGAAACAAGAGCATCAAGTGCAACAAAAGAGGGAAAAGAAGTTTCAAGGTAGAGTGCAAGACCGTAATGCAGACTATCATAGAAGGTACATGAGGAGCCAACAGAGGACCCCTCCTCCTCAACAACAAAACCTTCAAAGAAAAGGTAACTTTTATCAATAAATGCCTATTTATTTTTTTTGTTTTTCTTGAAATAATTATGGACATAAAGCCATATATTGTAGATGGGATTCAAGGAAACAAAATGTGTTGGGTAGAAGCAACCCAAGAATGAGCTAGAAGAAGGTATTCTAGCCTTGAGTGGAGTTTTGACAAAAGGGATGTCAAAAAGGGTAACTCGTGTTCCCCAATCATAAGCCAAAGTAGATGCTCTGGTTGTGGCAATCTCTGGCATAAGAGAGTTGGCTATAGAAATGAGAAGAAACAAAATGCTTCTTGATGTATGAATGCAAATGTAACAACTTAGAATGTGAAGAGAAGGAGAAAGAACATAGTTGAAACATACTCATATCTCTTTAGTGCTCTCTGTCAAGAGAGAAAGAAATAAAAAGAGTGATCCTCCTACTTTTGTAGTGAACCCCTCTGTGAGGCAGAAATGCATCAAGAGGATTTAGGTGAAGAAAGAGGAGTTAAAAGGAAATTTTCCTCTACCCAAGTGCAACTGAGAGAAGGCCTAGATAGGGGAAAAGAAGAAGCAAGAAGGGAGTCCTTCTTCCAGGTGTCAACCTTTAAAGGTCTAGAGAAGGAAGAAGGAGGATGATCTGATTAGGGGGAGTAGATCCTTTGTTTCTCTTCAGTGAAGGAAGAGAAGGGCCTCAAGGGAGGCTAAGTAAATTAGATGCATGAGGCTGATAATATGAACATAATGGCACATCTAATAAGTGGAAATGTGGAATGATAGGAAACTCACAGTCTTGTCAGGTGCACAAGATCAATCCTCACATAAAGGCAAGGAATATCTGTAGGGGATCAGGGAGCAATGGCTCAAGGGGAGCTGCTTTATACACTAGTAGCATGCAAAAAAGGGTAGCCTCAAAAAGGCAGATTGCTGAGAAAATAAAAGGTTTGCATCTTTGATGAAATGCTCTTATTTCATTTAAGTTGTAAGATGATAATGTATAGTAGTCTTGTGTTCATAAAACACAATTGGTGTATGCATTTTCATGTCCTTTAACCCTAAATTAGTATATCTATATAAATTGGTTGTGATGGGCTCATGTTGAGTAACCATGTGTGCAAATGGACATTTCCTTTTGAGAAAAAAAAATAATAGAATTTGCCTAGTATAGTTTTCCATTTGTATCATTTCTTTTGATGCAATTGGAATAGGCTTTGAAGAAATCCCTATATATGAGAATGATCTCAAGGGGAGAAGTGGAGATGCTCAAATAAGTGAGAATAGTCTCGAAATCAGCAATAATAGTGAAGAAGGCTAAGCTTAAATGCATCACTATAACTTGGTATTTGCAGCAACAACAATACCATGGGCAATGAAATAAGTATCAATATCTTTGATACAAAAGATGCATTAGTGAAGAGATTCATCAACCAGTAGCCATAAGGTTTCCAAAACTGGAAGGAAAAATCAGAGGAAGTATATGTTCAGGGGGAGCTTATCATATTTTCCCAGTTTATATAGCAGCAACATTAGCAATCCTGGTAGAGAGGTCTGCAAGGTAGAATGTACATCTCAACCACTAGACTCTAGTCCTCACAATCAATGAGAGCATGGGGAGAGAGAGGTGGCTTGTAGCCCCTTTCCTTTGATGTCAAAGGGGGAAAAAGTAGTGGAGAAGCTGTGATGGAAAGAAGGACTTTGGTGACCCATTCCATGAGATGTGTGGAAGTAGCATGAGGTCTAGCCACCACTTGGAGAAGAGGATTGTGCATTTCCATTAATACCAAAGGGGGAGATTGTTGGATATTTGGAATTTTGTGGATGGCCAATGGCCTTGAGAAGGCATCTACAAGTGTGTTGGCATTGATGTCAATAGTCATGGTGAGGAGTTTTTTTGGGTAGTTGGTTTTCCTAATAGTTGGCAAAAGTTTTGGCATTGATGTCAGCCAGACAAGCTCAGATGCCTGTTGTAGTAGATGTTGGTAGAGGTGGCCTGGGAGGAATCTCAAGGTAGTTGTGGGCTTCTTGTAGAGAATAATCATAGTATCAAGCTTACTAGAGAAGCCATAAAATGATGAACTATAGTGATGGCTCAGGAGGAATGATTCCTATGGTAGTTACAAGCCTTAAGTAGAGAATCATCATAGCACCAGGCTTAGTGGAAAAACCATAAAATAATCAACTACTATGCTGGTCAGGATGGAATCTGAAGGTAACAATAGGTCTCATGCTGAGGACACATTGTGTTTTCGAGCTATCTAGAGAGCCAAGGAGCAGAAGGATGGGAGTGAGATTGAAGCTATTGTTTGAGGTATCAGGTGGTCTCAGTGGCTAATCAAACTCATTTAATTGGAAAGTGTTATGGAAGAGCTTTCCAACAATATGGGGATGTCTAGAAATGGAATTTTGGTTCGAAAGATATGTCTTTCTGAATTTCAGGGTAATCAAGACCTTAAGTGAGGAGGAAGATTGAAGATAAGAGGTCTCACATATAGGAGCCCCCGCAAGTCGAACATCAAATAATCAAAGGTCCCAAAAATCGAAGTTCAGAGGTTCTAAGAAACAACACACAACGCGTGTAGATCATCGATCGGTGACTTGCGAGATCGATAGTTGGAGGCCCTGGCACATCAGAGATTGGAGGATTAGAGATCAGAACAAAATGGCATCAACATATTGACAATTAGAGACTCCAATGTGTGGCGCAAACAACCATTTCGAATCACCAACTAGCAATTTGTGACTTTGCAATATCAGAGGACTAGGCTAGTTTGACAATCGTCGTTCAATGCTTTTGAAGAGTGTCATGGGTTATAAGCTAAGGAAAAATGTCAATCTACGAACACCGATTGAGCTAAATGTCGGGGATAGTTCATCCTATGTTAAATCGCCAAGGAGGTTGAAATATTATTATAAAGTAATTTGCTACAAAATAGGGAAGGCAAGGCCCTTTCTCTCTCCTTTAGGAGGACATGTGGTAGTGTCTAGTTGGCTCTTATAAGGATAGATGACATCATCAGAGGAGCTTCAATGAGGACAAATGGTAGTGTTTGATTGCTTTCGATAAGGGACATATGATTGCTGACATCAAATTGATGTCATGGTATGCAAGGACACGTGGTAAGTTGTTTCAGTGTTTTTAGGTGGCCTACTGGCCCTTATCTGGGTGACACATGCCACTGGTCAGAAAGTGACACGTGGGAGGAGATGGTTTCATGTTGGCAATTGGTGGTCAACGATTTGTGATGGAAAACACATTGTTATAATTTGGGAATTGATGAGAAGGGGTTTTCAATGTGGTAAGGACCTGGTCATGTAAATACCTAAGAAACCAAGGGCACAAATCTTTATAAAGGGTAAAAGGCCCCTAGAAAGGAGTCTATATGCCTTAGCACCTTAAGACTAAGCTTTGGGTCACAACCATCAGTCCTATGGTAGGAAATTCATGGCAAGTGCTAAGCAACAGGGGGCTAGTAGATCGTAGATTGACGATTGATGATGTATCATTGTTAACATATGTGGTAGAAATGGAAAACACCAATAAGGGGATCCGATAGTGTTAGAATTTGGTTTGGAAGAAACATAAAAAACAAAGGGCGCAACACTTTATAAAGGAAGAAAGCCCCCCAACAGAGTCTAAAGGACTTATCACCTCAGGTCTTAGCACTCGGTCACAACCCTCGGTCTTATGAAGGGAAATTTGAAAAAGGGGCTTATACAAAAGGGGCCAAGAATAATCAGAGCTTTTTGTTTTCGTATGGATTTTTAGCGTAAAAGAGATGAGAGAAGAAAAGGCTGAGAAAGCGAACTGCAAAGTAAAACCTCTGATAATACACAATACAAAGTATTGAAGGGGGAACGGGTTGACAACTGTAGGTTTGACTACCGAGCAAAGGAATTGGTTGTAGAAGATATCTCATGCATACATTGTAAAAATAAATGAACAACAATGTTGCCATGCCTGAAGTACGAAGAAGCCAGGACGGAATGTTGTTAAGCTCTGGTAGCCTTGAACAGGTATGGAGAGTTGTAAACAAAGAGGATTGTGTCTAACTTGAGCAAGTAGGTGGACTGAAAATTAAGTCTCAGTGTGGAGAAAATAGTTAGGACAATCAGAGGCCCTTTCTTAAGTGAATGTAGTCGCAGAGACCAAGTATAATGTTGACAATAGAATGTAGGGCCATGCTGAAGTACAATGCATAGTAATGCCTAAGGAAAATGTCACAAAATCGACAAAGGAAACATCGATTGGGGTGAACAACATAGGAACAAAACCCAGAGCTCTGATGAGAAATGGAGGGGGATGTGACATAGTTTCAAGTGAGCCTTAAGGAAAACTGCTTTGTGTGTGTGCATTGCTAAGAGAGGATAAGGAAGATCTAGTTCTATGTGTAAAGTCTGTGTTGTAGCATTTTTTGGTTTTGATAAGATAGAATATTTGAAAACTGTTAAGTTAGGATATGGACATAACAATAGTGAATAAAATGTTAGTAAAAGAAAATATCTTGATGATAATGTCCATATCAAAGAAAATATTAGGTAGATGCTCTAAAAAAATCAAGGCAAAAAGAAAATGTTAGGTTAGAAAGAAAATAAAACAAATAAACTCTGAAAGTGAGCAAGTCTAAATGCCACTACTATGTTTCTGCAAAATAATGGTTATGTGCAGCTTGTTTTAAATGCCACAACCCATGACATTCAAATAGTTTAATATTGACTACTTCGTGCTTTAAATTTGATGTTATAGTTAGAGAATAAAGATCTAGCCAAACTATTTAATGTTGGCAGATCAGTGGTTATGTAGAGAATAGTAAGGTGCTCATCAGTATAATCTGAGCCCTTGGAGGTTATAAGGGTAGATTTAGATAGTTGGCTTTTGTAAAATAAAAAGAAAGGAAAAGGGTTTGCTAGCTTAAATGCACCCATTAAGTGAAGAAAAATGATAGGATAAGCAAAGGGTAAGTAGAGACAGGTTGCAGAAGTTTGATGATTCATTGAAAAAAAGGTACATCATCATGTTTCATCATCTATTTCTATGTCCATGATGCAATTATACAAAGAAAATCAAGGTCTACCAGATCGATTAATTAACTAATTTCATCCCCATTCATTCCTATATTTACTAATTTCCCCTTTCTTACCTTCATACATTCATATTCGTTCATTTTCCACAAACACCCCTTTTCCTAAAGTCAAAACCCTTTTTGCCTAGGAAAAGTAAAAATCCCATGTAAAATCCCTTTTTACATGAAAAACCCACAAAAAGTCATTTAGGCTAAGTATTCATTCACACACACACACACACACACACACACACACACACACACATATATATATATATATATCTGTGTGTGTGTGTGTGTGTGTGTGTGTGTGAAAAGCCAATAACACATAAAAAAATGTCATAACTTAGTGCATTTTCCCTATTCGCTCATATTCCAAATTAATACTAACTTAATGTATTAAAACCCTAACATCCATTTTCCCATATATTATTAACTCATTTAATAAAATATCTTGAAAACCTTAGTTTTATTATAAAAACTATATATATCGCATTAGCGGGTCACAAGCCCTTTCAATGTGCATCCATTCTCCCCGCCATTGCGATCTCCAATTGGGACCTGACCAAATATATATTATAACCCATATTCATATCGCATCCGCCTCTATCACAATTCCCGCTAATAGCATAACACTCCACCATTGTGATCCTCGATTATGATGGGCTCAGACCTGGCACTATATATATCAAAATTTATTACCATATCGCACTCGCCCTTCATCGCAAGTCCTACTAATAGCAATACCCTTTGCTGATGTGATCTCCAATATGCGATATGAACCTGGACCCGATGCCTTTATTCGCCCGCAGTTCATAAATTTTCAAATCCGCCATATGTGTTTTGAGAGGGTTTTATGTGTTAAATTGTTTTTACATTTTAAACAAAGAATTAACCTTAAACCTTCATTACACCACTAATTTGGGTTTTTAACTGTAATAAAGCCCACTACCACCATAATTGAACATTTGGTCCCTCCATTTCTCTTTCACACTGCTCTTTCACTCCACCTCGATCCAATCTAAAGCCTTCAGATCCAACATCCCTCGGCGATTTTGGGTTAGCTTTTTGTACGGGCATTACCCACCCAAAAAGTGGTTTTTCCACCATCCTCCATTACTACGTGTCAGGCTCTCGTTATTTAAGGTGACTCCTCCCTAAAATCGCTCGTGCCTCATAAGTGGTGCGATGAAAACTGCCTCCCACAAAATGACAAAATAGTTACTATTCACTACCGCGCCATATTTCAAAGGAAAATTGTTTTCATCCGTTTAACCGTGAAAATCTCCATTTTGCTCTGTTTTATCTGTTTTACATAGTGAAGCGTCCATCAGCCTCTCCGGCCAAAAAAAACATCATTTTACCTTTCAATACACCCCCAACTCCTTCCAATAGCCTTTCAAGCTTAAATAAAGCCATTGAAGATCTCCTCTGTCACCTTGTTTTTCTTAACAATCTCTGTGTTTCGCAGGGAAGACTGTTGTTCTAGGCTTACAAAGAAAAAGCCTGAATAACAGTTTGAAGACAAATATGAGCGATTTACTATGAAAAACATAGTAAAAATATGAAATCCACAATAAGGATAAAAGGGTCATAGTAGAGGTTACTCAGCAGGGTAAAAGCATATTAAATAGAGTTTAAAGAGTATCAGATAAAGATTAAATTAAGGAATTGACCAGAGTAAAAGATAAAAACAACCAATCAACATAAAGGGTAAAATATCATACAAACAAGGCCATCACAACCTGAATAAAAGGGGACAACAAGAAGTAGTTAAATAGCTGCCCCTATCTTCTTGCAATAAAGATCTTCCCTTTCCTGGAATAAATCTTAATCGGTTTTTAGGATATTTTCCTAATTTTATTATTGTATAAATAACTCTTTTCTCGAGTTGTAAATGGTTCAGAGTTCAAGATTCATAGTTCATTGCTTGAAAAGTCTTGATTGTTAATGCTACTTTGAACCTAGAAGCCACCTTTGAAGGAAGCTTTTGAAGACACTTGATGTACTCAATCTTTCTAGAACCTTAATACAAAGTAGAGGATTCTGAATCTGGTTTTACATAGCTTTGTATTATCTTGTAAGTTTTTCTAGTTTTCAATCATTATGTTTTTCTTCATATGCTTATGACCTATAGAGATATGTAGGTAGGAACAACTTGTGTCTCAATTGATTCCTATAATCTCCTGAAGTGATCATCTATTAAGAGAATGGATTAATGAATTGTCTATTTAGTTAATCCCCTCTAATCAATAAATCATAAACATCTTGAGTAAGCTTAAGTATACTGCCTTGAACCTTTGGAACGTATTTTAGAAGGTTTCCAACTTATGATTGTTTTGTTTTACAGTCTGGAAACTGTGATAATCATATTTTTTGTTGTCTTTTACTCACCACTATGTTTGATCTATATCACTGTGTAATCCTTTATAACAACCCTTTGCTGAAGTATTAATAACCCAAAGTATTAATTACAATTCTACATCTGTCTTCATTCATTGGTCTTCCAAAATTAAAGCCAGAAACTTCCAAAACAATTATTTTAGATGCTCTGGCATTGGTAGTTTACTTACTACTATCTCAGAGGTACAACAAGTCAATAATGCAAAAGCAGAAGAAAATAGACCCCTAGAAAAACAAGTTGTGTGTGAAAGGAAAGAGTTTCCTGTGTAGCTATGAGTCAAGGATGAGTTTAATTTGTGATCTGTGAGCTCTATGTTAAAGGGTGAAGTTACCTGAGCTGTGTGTATAAGGTTGTGCGTTTGCCTTAGAAAAGAAAACTATGTGCTATGGAAAGGAGTGAGGCCGAGAGCAAAGTAACTGCTATTAAGAGAAAAGAGCAGAGTGTTGAGAGTGATTGTTGTTGAGCAAATCACAAGGCTACTGATGAATGTTGCAGAGAGTTGCAAAGTGTAGTAGATTGAACAGAGATCAAAGATGAGATTAGGAAGATTTGTTGCCAAATCACATAGGACTACGAGTTCTTAATTTAGTTTGGGTTGCTTCCTGTAGACAGGAAGTTGGTGCTTCCATCTCTAGTGGAGCTTGGGAAAGCTCAGGGGTTGGTGCCTCCTGCAAGTTGGTGCTTGCAACAAATCCATGAGGTTGGTGCCTCATATGGTGCTTCTGGTAAGCTAGACAAGTCTACAAACATAGGGAGTTGGTGCTTCGTGCTAGTTGGTGCTAGCAAACAAATCAAAGGGAGTTGGTGCTTCCTATGAGTGTGTGCTCACAAATAGATTGATGTAATAGAGTAGGTGTTTCTATTTACATTAGTAACAACAACAAGCTTTGTAGTTTTTTCCCAAAAGGGTTTCCATGTGAAAACCCCGTGTCTAATGTGTATGATCCTTATGGTTTGCATGTTTGTGTTTTGAGTTAATGTTGCTGCTACATTATAGATTGCTACTAGTTATATGGATGAATTCCATGTTTAAATAAGGACAATAAACTGGCATAAAGAAGTAAAAACTAGCCTTAATATTGATTCATCCCCACTCTCAGTAATAACATTGTTTCCAACATATGAATCTCATGAACAATTTAAATTAAAATATTATCAAACACACACACACATATAAATATTTAGATTGCTAAAGATCTATTGGTTAGAGCCTTAGAAACTCAATATTAGCTAATACCCCATTGTTTGCACATAGTAGGAGGTTAATAATTTGTTGCAAATGATAATGTGCAACACTTTTAATATTGTCTCATTCTTTGTATTCCCATTATTATTTACATTTGGTTGATATTTCACTGTGTTTCTAGTCGACATGGTTGCTTCATTAATATTGATATAAACTTCTTCTCTTCTTCTTTTTAATTATATTTTTGGTCTTTTTTAGTTTATAAGTTCAATATTCTATTAGGTTTAGAAAATTAAAATCTCGACAACATTTCAAGATTTATTTTAGCTAATGAAATAAGAGGGTTAAGGAGGTTGTTTTAACAATGAAAAGAGATATTACTTTTGTTATAATTATTATTAATTTAAAAATTATATTTTAATTTTATTTAAATATTTTAAATTATTTTTAATATGTTAAAAGTCTATGTTCTTTGGAAATAAGTAAATAACTTAAATCTTTAAGAGTGAAAATCTATTTTTATAAATTATTTTAACTTATGTGGTTTTTTTGGAATAATAGTAAAGAGTTAGTTTACAGTATCAATAGTGGTAACAAACAAAAAATACTTTTACCCATTAACAAATGAATTATGATAGAGTTTGCCACATTCTTAAAAAAGAAGAAATTAAAGTTGTACTAAATTACTTTTAAAATATATCTAAAAATAGTTGTTTGTGTTTTCAAGATTGAGGAGGTTGTTTTAATGATAAAAGAGGATATTGGTTTTGTTATAATTATTGGTAATTACGAATTATATTTTAATTTTATAGAAATAGTGCAAATTATTTTTAATTTGTTAAGAGTTTATGTTTTTTTGTAAGAGCGAAATTCTATTTTTTTGTAAGTTATTAATAAATTATTTTAATTGATGTGGTTTTCTTGAATGATAATGATGAGTTAGTTTACATTTCCAAGATCAATAACAAATAAAAATTATTTTTACCCATTAAAAAATGAGTTATGATAAGTTTTACCACCTTTTTGAAAAGAGAAGAAATTAAAATCGTAATAAATTACTTTAAAAATATAAATAAATGTAGTTATTTGTATTTTACTAATTAAAAATTAACATTTACTAGCCTAGATCCATACTAACTCGTGATATACCAAGAACCAAGAGGGATAAAATCTCTTGAGGTGAAAATATCTTTTAAAGTGAAAAGAGATTTGATCCATGGAAGCTTGGTAAATTGGGAGTTAAGATAGATCTAGTATAAATATAAATAATTGCATTGAGAGGAGATCTCCACCCTAGTATGGAAGAGATGTTGTAATGTATTTTCATATTAAACATTTTGATTTGATCAAATTACATAAAAATTAAATAAAATAAAATTAAATTAATCTAAAAATGAAATTAATAATTAAAATAAGTGGGGTAAGTTAGTCGATTTACCATTCGTAGTTTTTTGGAAATGGTTTTCTCCATGGTATTTTTCTCTAATATAACCTATTTAAAGGCATAAAATTCATGTTATATTGCCCTGCCTTGTTTTGTTAAACATTTTAACTTAGTCAAATTACATAAATAAAAAAATAAAAAATAAACATTTTGACTTTGTCAATTAAATAAAATAAAATAAAATATATTAATAATTAAAATAAAATTGACTTAAATTAATCAATTTACTTTTGGCAATTTTTCAGCTCTAGGTTGTGACAATCCATGACTTTTGCCATGGTATTCTTCTCTAATGTAGCTTATTTAAAAGCATAAAGTTCCATAGGATTAACAATAGCCATCATTTTGTGTCATGTAAACGTTATCAATTTTCTCACTCCATGTTTTGACAACCCATGCCCTTGATTAAAAAAAATAGATAAATTCAACAAATAGATAGATTCAACCAATATCAGTTGAGTTACAAATCAAGGAAAAAAAATAGGAGAAAGAAGCATGTTCCACTCGCATTCATTTTCATTAACTAAATATTGTGATATCCAAGCTAAGGTATTCATGGTCAAGGAATTTTGACTCCTAAAAGAAAATCATACGAGCATATTACCTGCCAAGAGAAAGTTGGTGGTTTGAAGGTGGAATCGATAGCTGAAATTTATAGCCTAGAGGCCTATGGATCTCCTTCGGGAAAAGTTTCCATTCAAGTAGTTAGTTCTGCATAAGTTTAATCATAGTATCATATATAAAAAAGTACCCTTTTATTTAACAGTAAAAGTAACTCTAAGCTAAATTCTTTATAATTAAAAATTTGGAAATAAAAAATAATTTCTCTATTCACATCTAGGGCCTTTTTTAGTAATAATTTTATGGCCTTTTTTAGTAATATTTTTATGTTTAAGAGAGCTAGGTCATGATATAGAAATTTTGTTATGGACCTAACATTTTTCACAACGACCATTTTTCGACAAGGATTGTATGTTTAGCCTCAAAAACATAAGAGTTAGAAAATGTAGCAGTTAATTGTATATGTTTTTATATGTTTTTCATTTTGTTATTATAATTTAAAGTTATTGAAAATGATTATGAGCAAAAAATTTAAAAATTTATAAAAACATTGAAACATTTATGGTTGGAATTAACAAGTTTTATAAAATTGATATGTGAAATTTCACAATTGATGTAAATATTTTACATTTATATCTATAAAGATTCAAACATAATAAATGAAATTGAAGTAAGTATAAAATGTTACCATAGACTATTTAAATTCAGAAATGATATATGAAAGTTTTACAGATATGGAAGTATCCAACTGACTGTCTAATTAAATACACAAATTAAATGTGATTGCAATATTCAACAATTGTCTTTTGTGTCCAAAATGTGCTCTCCATTGAGACTAGTGAGAGCATATTGTTGAGGAGAAAATAATTAAAATGTTATTTTGAGTTTCGATGAAGTAATGGGTCCAAACATCTAACATCAACCAATAAAAATCAAAATAATGACGAATCTCTATTCCAAAATAATCTCCAACAACAATTTTATTTTCTTGAACTGAATTTAATTATTGTAACTTTTTCCATCACCTAAAGGAAAATATGTTCTAGTTGAAGTTATAATATAGGTTTTTAGTGTTATAAAATTGGCAAAAATTGTCAAAAAAACATCCACTAAAACATTCGTTTGTGATAGGAAATATTGTAGTGGAGATTATAACGAAACTTTATCACAATTGAAAAAATATGGGCAGCTAGAGGTTTTAGCAAATGTTTTTTTGGTGCATTTCATGGAATGAGTACAACCGATGCGCTATATATATAAAAGCATTGAGCTGCATACATAACTAAAAGCATGAGGCATGGAATGCAAAGAGCACCGGTGCCTGAAACTTATATCGTTTGGTGCTTATATATAAAAAACACCCCGAAATGTTCTTTTAAGGAGCGACATTGGGGCACACAAAAATAATTGCAGTCCCAGTGATTTTGTTTAAGCTCACTATGCTAATGTGTATTATTTGTCTAAATTCATCGATTTGTTAGTGGTATAAAATGACTGATATTGTTAATTTTAATAATGCATCAGACCTGGAAATAATACTTTGTATGAACATGGTGTTAGTTCTACGAAAACACTAGCGCATTAAGAATTTCAATGCATGGGGGAATTAATTACAAACAATACTGATGCTTGAAGAACTAAATGCCCTGGTGCTATCATATTCTGAAAAGGCACCAATCATGGAAAAATATGTCGTCACGGTGCTTTTATATAACATAACACATTGGTGCATTTTTATGTTATGGACACACTTGTTTTTTGTATGAGATTTTCTCTTTTTTTGAAACATCGACCTATGACAGTGCAATTATTGAGATATTTTAAATTTGTTATTCATTGAAAAATTGACATATTCATATAACAAAATTCACATATATTAAAATTTGATTAGTACACTTGCACATGATGTTTGGATTAATTTGTTATATTATCATATTTCACATCTCTTCATTATAATATTTAATCATCTATATATTTAATCAATGGTGTAACATTTCATAGTGACATTGGATAACACAATAGAATAAAATAAAATGTATTTTATTATATATCAATAAGATTTTGTTTGTCATACAAAATGAGAATGTTATTGGTAACCCATTTTCATTTAATTGGGACACTATGTCCATTACATTAAATAAAATATGTGATTTTCATAGACAATTATTTCAAAAAAATACAATAGGTTGCATTGATATCCAAATCGATCATTATTCTTTCCTAGCACTGTTGTTAATGGTCGAGTTACTTCCATGACTTGGGTTATTTGGAGAAATATTTCGTTGATCGCATCAATTATTTTTGTCTTCTTGATCTTGTTCCATATGCAAACATAAAAATAAAGTGTAATGAGTGTATCTACATTGGTGAAAATAATGAAAATTGAAATAAATAACATACATCAATGTAAATCAAATAACAGTGAACCATAGCAAGAAGTGATTCATAAAATGTTCACATGGTTTCAAAAACAAGTCTCACGCTTTGTTGCAAAAAGTCTTTTGCTGACATAGT
Source organism: Pinus taeda (assembly GCA_000404065.3). Classification (NCBI taxonomy): domain Eukaryota; kingdom Viridiplantae; phylum Streptophyta; class Pinopsida; order Pinales; family Pinaceae; genus Pinus; species Pinus taeda. Next base: position 55,520 of record APFE031361396.1, on the reverse strand, counting down.
TCCATACTTTGTTTCCTGGATTTTTTAAACCCCATTATAAATCATAGATTTAATATATTTTTTTTCTATTAACTATAAACTCAGAGTATTAAAACAACATAGATACTTACAAATTCCATAATTAATTTTTTATATCCCAACATATACTCAGAACACTTATTTAACCCAATGTCAATCAATTCTTATGATGGCTCTTCTTTGTATGTTAGCACCTATTTGAAGACATTCAAGTATGATCACTATAAAAAAAAAACTTAAAATATACAAAAATGAAACCTTGAGTTGTTATAAGGAAATATTAACAAATACTCACAAACTTTGAAATCAACCCTTTTCTTCTGTGTTGTCTTGTTTTATGTGTTGAATGAGTTACATTTAGATATTTTTTTCCTACAAGAAAATACTTGAAAATTAATATTTAATGCTAAATTATTTTTTTATATGTACAAAGTCAATCATGATTACATACATTTGAAGTACATTGTTGTTTAGATGACTCCTCCTATGATTAAATTATGCCCATTTCTTTGACCATCTTCTTGAACATTTTTTTGGACATTCCTATTGGTATGTTTCACATATCAGCTGGTTGATCATTTGGGATTTTCGTAATATTCTTGAAAAAAGTAATAAACTATTTTTATATTGTTAGATCTAAGAATTTTTTGATCCATAATGCATATATCAGTCTTTCGGATTAATCACATCGTTGAGATTGGGTCGACGTTTCAAACCAACTATTGTTGTTCATCTTCAGGACACGGTGAGACCCTAACTAACAATTATGGGTCAAACCCTAACTAAACAATTTTATTATAATATTTAATATGATATTAAAATTATTATTCCATCTATAATATGGAGATATAATATTTATTTATCACATAACAACTATTTTCCAGCTAAATTTATATTATCAAATTATAATATCGAAACATTAAACAATCTAACAAATTTCCTAAATTTAAAATGGCTAACTCTGAGTGGTGATGCATCCTTGCTATTTATTCCCTTAGATCTACTGATTTTTCATCTTGTCTTGAAGATGAACCACAATATTTGGTTCGAAATGTCGACCCAATCTCAACGATGTGATTAATCCAAAAGATTGATATATATTTTTATATTGATATATGAAAACTAAATATAACAAAACCTGTATTAATAAATGAATGGTTTGTAGTAATATATACATATAATTCTAGAAAATCATTTTAATTAGAAATTTTACCTTTTGAATGATTCCTTTTTGTTGTTGTATGTTTTTGCTATTGCAAGTTTCACATGTCTAATTGAACATTACTCTAGAAACACTTGTACTTTAGAAATAATTTGGTTCTTATAATAATTGAATTGATTTTTGTATTGTAAGTGCAAAGTATGTTTATACGTTCATTCCACTAGATCCCTCATAGTTTTGTAAAAAAAAATCTCCCTTTCATTAAACTACACCACAACTCTAAATGAGCTAAGGACCAATGCATCATCATTTACATGTTCTATGATTTTTCTTTTCTTATAATGACAGGTATTTTCCTTCAGTGTTTCTCCCTATAGAAATTAAACATATATGAATTAATGAAATGATTGAAACATTTTATATAATATTTTTAAGTATATTAAAAAGAAAGAAAACAAAACTCATATTGAATAGTATTTTATTCACTTGATTCATCCTTCTACAAATTTCTATCGGGATTTTATTGCTCTTCTGCACTTTGTTTAGAAATAATATTACCAACCTTCTTCATTTTGTGGCTCTACGTGACACACTAACCAATACATATTAGTTAAATTTACATATAGTTCAAACATATTAATTTTGTAAAGAATTTACAAATAACTTGTCTTTTTCGCTTTTTTTGATGTGTTATCATTGTGTCAAATGATATTTTTTTTACTGGACACTTTATGAGCATTTTTATCAATATACAACTTGTAGTATTTAATACAGAAGCCATTAAATATATTTTACAAATAAATAAAATATCTTTTTAGCCAAAAAGAGGATTGGTAACCAGTGCATTTATCTGAATAAATGCACTGGTGTGTTTATTTCATTAAACACACCAGGCATTTAATTGTTCATGACTGTCATGGAAATTGTTATTTTAAAATAATCTTAAATTATGACTATGTGGTTTCTAAGACTAAATTCATCGCAATGATTTAACAGTGCTATTTGGAAGAGGTACACCGATGCATTATATTACATCAGGAGAAACGATGAACAAACTAGACATAATCGACAATGTTATAATATATCGATGCATTGTGTTACAAAGGGTGCACTAGTGGTTACATTATATAGGGCACGTTGCAAAACATATATTTGTTTAAAAAAAACAGACATGGTCGATAGGGTTTGGATCTAACACAATAATTGATTCCCCTACTTTACATGTCAAATGCCCTATATAAAGTAAGAACACAAACCCATTGAATCTAAAATGCTTAAAATGGAAAACACTAGTTGTGAAGTGGTAAAGGAAGTTAAACCTTAAGGTAAAATTTCAATAGTAATCTTTTTTATTATACAAGTTTTTTTAATTTATTTTCTATGATATGGTGAATAAATGTAATTGAAATTGGTAAAAAATTTAACATTAAAATTTAAAAATTTTTGTTATCCAAGGATTTTGAGTGAATCATCATACCTTTCCAATTTTGATTGCTTTTTGTGGTCCCAAAATATTTGCTTGCTTCATAAGTGCTCCCAATATGTCTCTTCTTGCAATTATCTATCTTTAATTAAACCCTATATAAATTATAAAAAAATATTAGTAAATAAACAATAAATTTTAAAAAAAATTCTAACTTATGCAAGGCGTTTTTTTGATGAATCACCATGACCTTTCAGCCTTCTAATCTTCTGATAATTATGTTGCTCAAAAGTATTATGTTTTGGTTGCACAGTGCTATTTCTCTCTTGCATCAACTCCCTTGAAAATTTTGGGGAAAATAATGAAATAAGTTAATCTAAATTTTTACTCCATGTATCATAACCAGTACAGTTCTTTAGTGAATTATAGTTTTGAAAAAGGGTCAAATTTGACGCATCATGTTAGTATGGGTAATAAAGGAAAAGAAACAACACTGTTTTTTTTCAATTTATTATAAACATTGGTGCATATCAATATTCAAGCACATTGGTTGTGTTTATAAGCAAAGCACACCGACATTACCGAGGTGAAAATTTTTTCAATGCACTGACATGATACAATTTTTTTTTTCAAAATCATGAAACGGTGCGATTAATTTTTTTAATGGAGCGATGCAATTTGTATTTAAAATCATCAATGTTGTAATTATTATAAGAGCACTAATATGGTTGAATTCATTTTTATTTTCTAAAATCCAGAAAGAAGGGCATACCGATGCCACTTTTTTCTTAAACACATCGGTGCATTTTTGTACAAGAGCACTGATGTGATAACATATTTTTCTTTTTGGAATGTTGGAAACCAGTGCAAGTATTATTTAAATGCCTCAATATTGGTATTATTTAACTGCATCAGTGCACTTTTTTCTGATAAGCGCACCAACCATGTTTAAAAGCTATCTGAAATTTTATTTTCACATAAAATGGCATATTAATCTGAAATTGTCCTTTAGGATTCATCCACATGAACTACAATAGTTCATAATATATATTTTCAGCTTAAAGTTTCCTTATTCTTGAAAAATGGTTTGAAAACTATATTGAAATTCAGGTTGTGGTTATATGGTTCTCAGGATTAATTTTAGAGCACACAAAATTTTATTTCTGATTTTTCTCAAATGTAGGGACAAAATCTCAATAATATCAAATGGTCAATTCTTCAAGTTCCAGCTTGTTCCATATTATTGATCAAAGTCCTTCACGAAGTTCTCCCTTTCCATCTCCAGTAAATTCATATTTTATTTATATTTTATTTATATTTTTATTATCTAATTGATTTTTTTCTTTTTAATCCATGTACATTTGCATAAAAATGTATCCAAATTTGTAGGATCTTTATTTAGAATCGAGTTTAGATGCCAAAAATATTCCTCCATTTCAAAAACGTCCGCAGATCTTATTAGGAGCAACATATCGCAAGCAATTGGTAGATGAAAATGGACAACCTCTTCACCCTATCAATTGTAACATGAAATCTTCCAGCCATAATCCCGAACCAATGATGGTAATAATTGTTTGGTATAATGTAATTTCAAAAAACCAATTGCATTTATGTGCTTACTAATATCATTAATATTATACTAATGACATTTGAAATATTTTTTAAAATTAGGATTGCAGTGAAGATGAGCAACCCAGCTACCATCTTCTAGTGTACCCCACTACAATGTCAACTAGAGAGAATGTTGCATTAAGAGAAATACTTGGAGAGGAAGAATACAAAGAATGGTTGAATAAACCACCTATTCAATTCCCATTACGTCTAGATTCACCAATTAGGAATAAGACAACAATAGTAATTCTTCATCACAAGTTGGCAATGGAGGAAATCAGATAGAGGTTGGTATGGATGATTACTTACGAGACACGACTGTTGTGGAGGCAATGTTGTTAGATGTATTCTAGAATTATGAGCTAGGGGATGATGCTCATATCAATGATACCTTATTCAAAAGCCTGAATTTTTGCCAAAGTCTACTCAGTTGGGGACAACAATGTTGTTGTACAACTTGAAAACAAAGTTGGCATGTCAAATGCTTATTTCTCGACAATATTGAGGTAATTCACTTGCATGATCAACCAAGTCCTCTATATTTTGAGAAATCTTGTCACACAATCAACACTAAAAATGGTTAATTTTATGAACGCTAAAAATTGACATTGTATAATTACATTCCCCACCATATTCAAGTTATTCAAATGTAAGATTCTTCTAAGTTATAATGTCTTGTCGGGTAGTTGCGAAGAGGCAAAGTAGTTGTTGAAAATGTTGGGTGTTGAGTGCATATCATATCATGTATATCAAAATGATTCTATTATATATAGAGGAGAATATGCATACAAAGAGATATGTCTAAAATGTGGGCATGACAGGTACCATAATTAAAAAAGAACAGGTAAATAACATGGTCCTTCTCATAATATATTGAGGAACATGCCTATAATCCGAACAATTTAAAGGCTCTTTTGTTGCAAATAATTACCGATGTTGTAGGCATAGAATGCTTCACACAGAAGTGAGTCAGGAATTATGTGAATTCTAACATATTCAATAGCCATGAGGCATATAGAGGATACATAGCCTAAAAAATTCAAGGATGAAGTATGAAATCTACAACTTAGCCTAGCCATGGATGACGTCAACCCATATTCTATCTAAAACACCAACTATTTTTTTTGGCTTGTAGTGGTGATCAATAACAATATTCCCCCATGGAAGTCTGTGAATAATGAACATCTTATGTTGGCTCTTAGAGTCCCTGGTAGAAGACAAGTGAAGAATATGGATGTCTACTTACAACCATTGGTAGAAGAATTGAAGGAATTATGGGAATAGATACATGTGTATGGTGTATCAAGGCCCATTGCAATAGAGAGGAATTTTATGTTGTATGGAATATGTGCTTACACCATACATGATGATCAAGGCTTAGGAGTTTTCTTTGGTAAATTAATTTTTATTGATTTGTTTATATACGTAACAATATTGCTTTGCATATTAATTTAATTTTTTGCAATTGTTTTGATATTCATGGTCGTTAATGTGTTGGTCTATATACAATAATTTCGTAGGTATTGTAACAAAATGATATCATGGATGTACATGTTGTGGACCTTGTCTAAAGGCTAGGTGGTCCGATGATGCAAGAGAATCCTGCTTCAAAAAATCATTATATATTGGGTTGATTAGGGGGTGTGATGTCGTAATTTATCTGTATATTGTTTTAATAAATTGAGTGGAAAATTTGTGTGTAAGGTTTTAATTGTAAATATTCTTAATTATGAGAGAATATGAGTGATGATAGACTTGTAAAGATCTCATAGATATCTTAGGGATTAGGGGATCCTAGAATAGAGGATTAGATGAGTAAATTGTGGAGTTAGAGGATTTTTAGGATTTAGTTGAGAAATCTATGGAGAAGATCATGGATCTAGAATGATCCATAATCTTCTAATTATTCCTATAAGCTTGAGATCAATAAAATATGTAGAGGTGTGTCTGAGTGAAGGAAGAGAGAATAATTTCTATGTAAATATTTTATTAATGAATTATTTTCAAAGTTTATGTGTAGATGTTTTGGTATTATCTTTTATTATTGTGTAACCTATGGCTAGATTTACAGGTCCAAGAATAGTGTGAAAAGTTGTAGCTTTGCTACATCAAAGTGGTATCAGAGCCAGATAATAGATATTTTTTTTAAAAGTGTGGAGAACAATTGGTAGTTTGGCAGAACCTTGGTGTGAAGGCATAGTGCTTGGTGCGTTACAGTCGTGGCTACTGCATGAATTATGCATCGAGAAGTTGTGTGAATAAATAGAGCACAGTGTAAGGATTTTCTTTTTTCAAGTGAGCACTGAATTGGCATTGTTTGCAAATAACATACACTAATGGAAAGAAAGGGTACCGATGCTAAGTTTTGTTTGTGTGAAAATCAAAGTATTGAGAATATATGTTCGACGTTACGTGGAAAATAATTTGTGCATGGGTGAACTGATAGATCTCTTGTATATAAACCATGAATTCAGTGGTGTGCGCCTTTGAAGATCAAGAGGGTTCCTTAATATGGATAATCCAATTATAGATTCTTGGGGGTTTTGGAGTATTTTCAATGTAGGCGGAGATCCTTCGTTGATATTATTCCATCAATAAATTGGTTCAGCCCCATCGAAATCAGTCAGAATTGGTTTGAATATTGGCAGGCACTGAGTAGAGCATTAACAAGGCCAAGAATGCCAATCTGTTGTTGGTGCCTTAATTATCGAAGCTCCATCCGACTCACGCTTTCTGTGATGATTTGGTAACCGAGAAACACTATCAGATAAGTATGTACACAAAAATCGTTATTGTTGTTCATTTTGAGAGTCTCTTACATTGTTTGCATGGAGAATGGCTTGGGGAACCAGATGGAATGCCGAGCTAATAAACGAGTTCATAGAACTTGAAAAAATACATATTTCTTTGCTGGAGAAAGAGAGACTCAAAGGAATTGAGTCATAGCAAAGAGGATTTTCTGAAACCCAGAAAGTCCATTGTGAAGGATTGGTGCTTGAAGCATCAAATGTGATCGAAAAGTCTTGTATTGTTCAAAATCATAACTTGTTTATGTATGCAGGCATGGTATCAGATGAGGAGTTTGTTGCTAAACCAAACTCAGATCAAAGGATCAATGAATGGGAAAAGAATTGCAGCTGCTCGAGGAATGCTTGAAAGCACCAACAGGGAAGAAAATTCTTGATGAAGGCTGCAAAGAATTTGCAACAAAGGAAGAGAAGGAAGAAGTTCTTCATGAGCCTGAAGTAAATGTTTATTCTTCATTCCATGAAATTGAGTTTTCAAATAAGGAAGCAGAAGTAAAATTGATTACATATTTGAAGCAGAATAGGAAAGAATCTTTGGAGAAGATGTTGGAAGAGATTTGATGCCTAAAACATCAAATGAGGTGAGAAATATTTATATTTTAAATTTTTATCATTTTGATAAAGATTTTGTTACAAGTGCAGGAAACCTGTCTACTGCTAATGTGATGACAGAGGAAAGAAAGATGACAACAGAACATCATGAAGGAAAAAGACTGAAGGATCAACAACAAAATAGATTTTGGAATCCTGGAGGTAGCAAGTCATTGAGACTTGCAGCTATCACATTACTACAGAAAAGTGGCAGACTTCATAGATAGGAGTCTATGAAAGTTTGTTTTCTACATAGGGAGTCTAATGCAAGAGCATCCTGCTTCAGAAAATCATTGCATATTGGGTTGATTAGGGGGCGTGAAGTTTTAATTTATTTGTATATTTTTTAATAAATTGAGGGGAAAATTTGTGTGATATTTCAACAACAATGTTGAGAAATTTCCCATTGGGATGAAAAGGAAAATTTTCATTTATGAGCTCCCATATTGGGAGCATCTTAAGATTTCCCACTTACTAGATACCATGTATATATTTAAAAATGTTTCATCTTCTTGATGGAGGCACATATCATCAAAAGTAAGTGACAGATTGACTATTAGGAGAGATATTATTTCTTCAAAAACTAAAAAGAAACATTGGCCAATATAAGAAACTAGAGGAGAGGTTGGTCCCTCTTGGTCTTTCAAAGAAGGTGATGTCCAATGGATTTTAAAGAAAGATGATCTTTATTTGGAAAACTAAGTTATAATGAGTGTGAGGGTGCCTTATTTATATAGGTCTTCACTATGACTCTGCTTCACTACGGAAGATAGTTTTTCGGGGTTGAAATCACATGACCATTTGAACCTTTTAAGAGTGTGTATGTCAAAAACATGATTTTATTAATATTTTTTTGTTTTTATGTAATTGGATATTTTATAATTATTTTTTATATAATTTACTATTTAATGTGTAGTTTCATTATCCTATTCTCGTTCGTGGTTGTGTGAACCATGACTTCCTCGAGGGGCTACGACATGCCATATCTAAATTATTTTCATTTATACATTGGATCACATCAAAGGAAGTTCATATGGATAACATTCCATGGTGTAATCAAGAGATAGTTGATATTGTTTGTATGTTTGAGAAGGAACCATCGATGAGTTTGATGGACTTGTAGGTTCATCTTGTAATTCACCTAGTAGATGAGGTTGAATTAATTGGGGTGGTTTCTTATCATTGGATGTTCTTCTTAGAGAGGTAAATGATTAAATTGAAAGGTTTTGTTTGACAAAGGGTAAAACCTGAGGGGTCTATGGAAAATGGGTATATATCATATGAGCTTTCTATTATGAAAGTGAGTACATCAAGTAGATCGACAACACACTAGGTGTGGTAATTCGGGACAAAGAAAGAGATGACGACAAAATATAAGGGGAGCTTCCCGCAACGAATGGAAATAGCCACATAATAAGTGTAAGTGCATTCTTATCATTTATCAAATTACTACACAATAACTATTCACACTGAACTTCATATTAATTCATATTTTGATCTCATATGTACTATATATATATTGGTTTGATTTCATTAGTGAATTCATAAATTGAAGCCATCAACAAATTCATTCTTTACAATATGGAAGTGACACAACCACTGGTCACATTGTATAAACAGAAGAGGAGGAAATGGGACAGTGATAAGAAATAATTCAAATGGTTGAATGGTAGAAGTATACCTTATCATGATCATTTAAAATAAAATATGCCAATGACATGCCCTAAGAGTTGGGTCACTAATCAAGTCAGAGAAAAACATTGTGCATCTTGTCGTTACCTACATGCTAAATAGGATGCACTAAACATACAAATTGGGTGTAATAACTCAGTAATCATAATCTCTTTCTATATAGTTTTAACTTCATATTGCACCTTTGAATTGTAACACACACACACACACATATTAATTATGCTCAAGTTATTAGACGCATGACACTGTGATTTTTTCACTCTCTTATAGGTGCATTTGTTCCCATCTATGTGGGCATATGGACATCATTTTCGTACAGACGTTGTCGATGATGGATGCATGACACTAAGCTTGTCGAGTGAAACTCAAGTTTGACCAATCTAGTTGTGCTAGACACCACGATCAAAACCTAACGCATGGGATGTTAGGTTATGATGGAAAGATAAAAGAGATCATTCAACTGGAATTCTCTTCATTCCAATGTTTTATTTTTAGGTCAAAGTGGTGGGAAACCTTGGATCAGAATAATGTAAATGAAGAGAGCGATAGTAGATTAATATCTATCAACTCTAGAAATATGTGGCATGAAGCTAGGGAGCCATATGTTTTCCCAAAACATTGCAACCAAGTGTTTTTTACCTATATGTGTTGGATAGGGATTGGTGGTTTGTATGGTAAGCACGACCCTAGGTCAAAACATATTTTTGATAACAACAGTGTTATCACACCAAGCGAGGATTATAATTAGGGTGATGACAATTGAGAGTGATATGTACTTGTGTTATTTCATCATTTATACTATTGTTGTATGTTTTTGTTTTCTTTATTTCACTAATTATGTTATTTTTTTAATCATCTTGTTGGCATTTTATAATATAATTGGTAACATTCACAAACATTTTTACACACTTTTTTGCAGTGGAAACATTTTTACACTTAAAACTAAGTATCTCCAATTATGTACAATATCTATGGTAATAAGGATTTCAAGGTCACAATCCTTCTCAAATTGGAAAATGAGAAGAAAATAGTGAAATTAGAAACAACATTGAAGATTTAGTCTTGGTTTATATAGTTATTGGTTTATTAATCAGTTCACATGTTTTTTCTTCTTGTTTAGTTCAAAATCAATATAAATCATCATGTAGTGATAACTCTATGAGGACTTTAACAATGAAAAAATTGTGTATTAATATGTAAGATTATATTTTTGACATAAGAGGTAAAGTCATGCTTACTATATTTAAATTATAGTTCTTGCAAAATTATGTAAACCAAAAGGAGGTCTTATGCATGTACAAAATGTTGACTACATTTTTGTATGGACCATAAGAGAAACAAATGGGCTTACATGGATGCATGAGAAATTTTAATTTTTTCTTCATGGATAATGGAAGAGTTTTGACTTTTCTTTTCAATTATAATTATAAATAAAAGTTTTAAAAAATTGGCTAAGAATTAAATGATAAATAATGTGATGGTGATTAAGAGACATTCGTTTGACTTCCAAATAGACTTGGTGATGCATTTTTCTTTCCTATTTAGATTATGTGAAATAAATATATATTTTTATGTATTTATAAGTAAAATATTTAAAGTAGGCATGTATTTATCATTGTAGGCATAATGGAATATTAGTTAAGAGAAATTTGAATAGATGAATTTTAGTGGTTATATTGTGATAAGTATGTGGAACAAATAATATCTTTGAGTTTTTCATTAAGAAATAAACAAATATATTATTTGTCAAAATTTTAAATCTATCATAGTATCATTTCTATATTATTTAACTAATATTTATTATTAAAATGAGTTAAATTTAAACCAATAAAATAGCAACAAAGAACTAAAATAGCACCAAAATGTTATATCTTTATTTCTAGAAAAACAATTCACTTGCATCATTAAGGGAGAACTTCCAAAAGAGCAAATCCCCAACTTCAAGTAACCTCACAAGCCTTATTTTACATTTCTTGATCCTCATCTTTAGAGAGAGAAGTTTCTAATTTTAATTGGTAAGAGTTGCTATAAATATTAAATTTAAATTGCTTGAAAATATCATAACTTTATTAATAAATTAAGTTTTTATAAAAAATAGAATTTTTTAAGTTATTTTAAATATAAATTAATTATAAAAAAAAAATTGAATTAACTTTTTATATTTTAATAATAGATTGAAATGTATAACCAATATTGAATTGGTTAAATTGTATTTTTTGAATAATTAATTATTATTAATATTTTATATTAAAAATTGAATGATTTACACATTTTCATCTTATTAGGAACTAACTAAATTATTTTACCTTAATTATTTTTTCCTTGTGAGTATTGAAATATTTTACTAATTTAGTTAGATTGATTATCAATGAACTATATAAGAATAAAATAATATTTATCATAATTTTACAATTATAATTTCAACCAAGTAAACTTTATAATTTATAAAAAATATCTTTGAATTTTTTTTAAAGTAGGCCGTTTTGCATGAAATTTCATATATGTAGGTTAACCAACACATAATCTATAATAAATATTATTTCATAAAAATAAACATCATGATGATAACCATCTAACAACAACCATACAAATCATTTGATATACAGATTCAAATTCACTACCATCATCTAATTATATACACCTATAGCACATATAAATGTCATTAGCTAGCACACAAATCTAATAATCTAATAGGGCATCATCATTGTGATCACATCTAACAAAACAAAAACAGTGTAATCTAACATCATCGCCACACACATCCTAAAATTAATATACATCTCATGTCAAATAATGGCTATCACATACACATCTATCTACAAGGCAATTAAATTAACATATCCAACATGACCTAACAATACACACATCAACACCAACATATAAATTAAATATAGAAACATGAACCAAAAAAATGCGTTGTTATATCTATATCTATATCTATATCTATATCTATATCTATATCTATATCTATATCTATATCTATATCTATATCTATATATCATATCTATATCTATATCTATATCTATATCTATATCTATATCTATATCTATATCTATATCTATATCTATATCTATATATATATATATATATATATTATATATATATATATATATTTTATATATATAAGTCAAATAAATGTAATAAAATATATGATACGACAAATGTAGTTACAGTGCGAGTTGCCTGGTATGCAACAAAAAACAATTGGAGGACATTGTTGTGGCCTGATAACAATATTCAACAACTTTTCCAAATTTGGAGGATGACGTCGATGCCACAATAATATTATTCCAGGATTCCAATTTGAAAATTAAATTTAAATTGATTTGAATATTTAGAAAAAGTGTAATTAGAGTTTTTAGGTTTTGATTTTATTTGGTTTTAATATTTTTTAATCAATATGATGAGTATAACTGTGATGCTAAAAATAATATATTATATACAAAAGTTTGGTAATAATAAGTGATAAGGCTACATAATAAGGTGTTGCATGTGATATATTATTAAAATATATCCTACCTAGAATGATCATTGAAGGCTAAGAGTCCAAGCCATATACATCATGTCATTGAAAGTCATGAGGCTAAGCCATATACATCACGTCGTCGGTTTGAAGGACATCAACTTGTTGATGGTGTTGGACCCACCAACATGTCAGAGAATCTCCCCTATAATAAGTCCCAACAAGACCTCATATAGTTTGGTGTAGGAGTCCCAAAATTGGGTCGTACGGTGTCGCCTTCACCGTGGTGGCGTGCAGAGGTAAGTAAGATATCCCTGTTGGTGGCAATGGTGTGACATGTGTAGCAAGCCAAGGAAGGTGCATGAATGGTTCTAACACATGAAAAGTGGGGTGAGTGCGCCCCTTGGAAACTTGTGAAAGCATGTGTCTTGGAAGGGAACACACAAGAAAAGATGCATCACACACTAGGAAGCAAGTAAGTTAACAATTCAAAGTGATGTTTAAACCAACAACACATCTCAATAAGATTCATACATATCTATACAGAAAATTTTGTCTGTGTACGCGTAAGCAAACAAATACATGTATCATTAGAGTAAACAAGTTAGCTGAAATACAATAACAAAATATTCATGAAACTTGTTGGCTTTGTTATATTAAATGTGAATTTTCTAATCATATAGTACAACCATGACAAACCACTAGTCCCCATAGTGGAACATTATAGTCAATTCCGCCTTCTCCTCTAAAGAGATGTACTAGCTCTGTACTGTGGAGAAGCCAAGGCTCGTTACAATACTCTCCAAGATTTCTCTAAGATACTCCTATCAGAATCTTGGCTGACCAAAATCCACTACAATGAGTTATGAGGGACTATATAGCAAAGGGTGGGGTGACCCTTAACATTACCCTTTGTGACTCTTCACCTACCCTCATGACTCTTCACCTACTACATGGCTCTTACATTCAACTATCGACACTTGAAATTCCACTTGAAAAGATGTTACATAAAATCTGTACATGTACCCATGTGAGAAAAAATAAGTTTGAGCAAGCCATGCAAGTCATCACTATGGCTCAGAAAATTGTGGGAAGACCAACTCTTCAACATCCTCATGATGATCGACAATAGTGAAATGATGCCAAGCTTGGTAATCTTTGATGGTGTTTGTGTACTCTGTGGTGACATCTTTCTGGAAACGAACTCTTACCTCTATAACATCCGAGTACACTGCTCTCGCTCCTCTGTCCAACTCATCTAATAACATGTGCATAATTGTCTTGAGTATGGCTGAACCAACAACATACTGATACATGGTGTCTACACTGATCGCTAAGTTTGCATCGGTGGCTATGTGCATAAACTTGTCAAAGTACGAGTCAAGCTCCATTCAGACTTGTGCCTTTGTCTTTGCATCAGTGAGTGTCCCAATAGATGGGATCAAATGTGCATGCAACTGTTGTACCTCTAAGATAGTAGTAGGTCAGCTACCAATGCCAGAGCATCTAAAATAATTGTTTTGGGGATTTTGGTTTTAGTTTTGGAAGACCAATGAATGAAGAAAGATTTAGAATTGAAATACTTAATCCTTTGGATAATATTAATATCTCAGCAAAGGGCTGCTATAAAGATTTACACAGTGATATAGGTCAAATAGTGGTGAGAAGAAGACAAAAAATAATATGATTATCATAGTTTCCAGACTATAAAACAAAACAATCATAAGTATGAAAATCTTCTAAACTACATTCCAAAGATTCAAGGAAATATACTTAAGCTTACAAAAGATGCTGATGATTTATTGATTGGAGGGGATTAGCTAAACAGACAGTTCATTAATCCATTCTCTTAATAGATGATCACTTCAGGAGCCTATAGGAATAAATTGAGACAAAATTATTCCTACCTAGATATGTCTATAAGTCATAAGCATATGAAGAAAAACATAATGATTGATAACTGGAAAAAACTTATACGATAACACAAACTGTGTGGAACCAAATTCAAAATCCTCTGCTTTGTATTAATGTTCCAGAAAGAGTGAGTACATCAATTGGCTAGAAAAGCTTCCTTCAAAGGTGCAACCAAGTTCAAAGTAGAATGAACAGTCACAACTTAACAAGAAATGAACAATGAGCCTTGAACAATGAATCCTTAACAACTCGAGAAGAGAGTTATTTACACAATAATGAAACTAAGAAAATATCCTAAAACTGATTAAGATTTATTCTAGGAAAGAAAAGATCTTCATGCAAGAATATAGGGGCAGTTATTGAATAACTTCTTGTTGTCCATGTTATTCATGTTGTGTTGGATTTGTTGTTTGATATTTTTCCCTTTAAGCTGCTTGATTGTTTGTATCCTTTACGCTGGTTAATTCCTTCATTTGATATTTCATCTAATACTCTTTAAACTCTATGAATATCCTTTGACCCTACTGGATAACCCTTACTATGTTCCTTTTTATCTTTACTGTGCATTTTATGTTTTTTACTGTGTTTTTCAATAGTAAGCTCTTCGTATTTGTCTTCAAACTGTATGCAGGATTTTTTCTTTGTAAGCTTGGAACAGAGGTTTTTACCTGCAAAACACAGAAATTGTTAAGAAAAACATATGTGACAGAGGAGGACATCAATGGCTTTATTGAGCTTGAAAGGATATTGGAAGGAGTCCAGAGCATATCGGAAGGTAAAATAATGGTTTTATTGGTCGCGGAGGCTTATGGAAGCTTCACTGTGTAAACGAGAAAAATAAAGCCAAAATGGTGATTTTTGTGTTTAAATAGAAAAACAACTTTCTTTTTGAAATATGGCGCAAAGTGAACAATGATCATTTTATCGTTATGCGGGAGGTGGTTTTGGTTTTCATTGCATTGCTTATCAGGCATGGGCAATTTTGGGAGGGGTCACCCGATACAATCTAAGCCTGACACATAGCAAGGGTAGGTCAGTGGAATATCGCTTTTCGGGTGGGTAATGCTCGGACAGAGAGCCAACCCAAAATTGTTGAGGATCATTGGATTTGAATGCATGTGATCGAATGGTGGCAGAGCGAAAGAGCAACGCGGAGGGGCCCAATGATTAATTATGGTGGTATGGCTTTATTATGGGTTAAAAACTGAGATTAGTGGGGTTTTATGGTCAAATAGAGGTTTAGGTCAATTCTTTGTTTAAATCATGGAAAACATTTTAACAAAGAAATCCTTTGCAAAACACGGTATGGCGGACATGAAAGAGTATGAATTCGGGTTGATAAATGAGGTCGGGTCTAGGTTCCCATCGCATATTGCAATCATAGTTTAGTGAAGGAAGGCCCATCATAAAGGAATGCGATAGGGCCAGACGTGATGGAGAAAATAAAACATGGATAATACTACGATCAGGTCCAGGTTCCCATTGCATATCGAAGATCGCAATGGTGAAGGGTATATGTTATAGCTGGGACTTGCGATGAAGGGCGGATGCGAAATGGAAATGAATTCTGATATATATTTGCATCAGTTCCGGGCCCATCATGCATCGCATATCGCAATGTGGGGAGAGTGCATGCATGTTGAAAGGTTTGCAATCCACCGATATGAAATATGTTATGGAATACATAGTTTTATAATAAAACTAATGGTTTTGAGATATTTTAATAAAGGGAGTTAATATATTAAGTTAGCTTTAATATGAAATATGAGCGGAAAGGGGAAATATACTAAGTATAATGCCTTTTCATGAGTTATTTTCTTTTCACATATATACATCAATACTTAGGCTAAACATCTTTTTGTGGGTTTTTTGGGTAAAAGGGGATTTAACATAGGGCTTTCACTTTTCCTAGGCAAAAAGGATTTTAACCTTAGGAAAAGGGTTTTTTAATAGAAAATGATTGAATATGAACTGTATGAAGGTGAGATGGGGAAATTAGTAAATATAGGGATGAATAGTAATGAGGGAAGTTAATTAATTGATCTTGTAGACCTTCATTTTCTTTGTGTAATTGCCTCATGGACATAGAAACATATGGTAAAACATGACAAATGTACATTTTGTCCAATCAATCATCAAACTTCTGCAACCTTTCTTCTACTTACCATTTGCTTATCCTATCATTTTTTCTTCACTTAATGGGTGCATTTAAGCTAGCAACCCCTTGTCCTTTCTTTTTATTTTACAAAAGGAAAATATCTAATTCTAGCCTTATAACATCCAAGGACTCAGATTAAACTGATGAGCACCTTATTATTCTCTACATAACTACTGGTCTGCCAAGATTAAATAATTTGGCCAGATCTTTATTCTCTAATTATAACATCAAATTTAAAGCATGAAGCAGTCAAGATTAAACTATTTTATTGTCATGGGTTGTGGCATTTATGACAAGCTACACACAACCATTATTTTACAGAAACAATAGTAGTGGCATTTAGACTTGCTCACTTTCAGAGTTTATTTGTTTTGTTTCTTCCTAACCTAACATTTTCTTTTTGCCTTGATTTTTTAGGGAATCTAACCTAAAATTTTCTTTGATATGGACATCATCATCAAGATATTTTCAAAAACATTTTATTCAATATTGTTATGTCCATATCCTTAATATTTTTTCAAATATTCTATCTTATCAAAACCAAAAAATGCTACAACATTGGCTCCATCTGGGGACTCCCTTCTCTTGTAGAATGCAAAAACCTACAGATCTATGTGCCTTCTCCTTGGGCTATGGAGTCCTTGTTGTAAGGAATATCACACCGACATCTTGAAAAGTAAAGGAAACCTGAGTATTTACAATGAAAACTATTTCAACCTCTTAGTACTGAATGTCATGTTTGAGAAACCTTCCATTTACAAGATAAGTGGAATATAGCCCCTCAAGATTCTACAACACAAGAGTGTTGTTACCCTTCACTTCAGCAATTGCTAAAGGTCCAAAACATAGATTGTCAAATTTTCCATGCTTTCCTTTCTCTTCTCTCTTGACATCCCATCTTAGAACTAGATCACTTTCCTTAAAGTCCCTTTCCCTAGCTCTTCTATCAAACAAGGCCTTCATCTTATTCTAATATTTCTTCAATTTGTGTTGAACTTCATCTATGTTTTCATTAAGTTCAATAATCTGATTTATTCTTCTTGAAAAATCATCAAGGTCATCTGTTGAATCCTGCAGGAATTTTAAAATAGGGAAGGCCAAATTGGTAGGGAATATTGCATCTTTCCCATAGAATAATTGAAAAGGATATTTTCCAGATGATCTTTTTGGAGTAATTTTGTTTTCCCATACTGCATAAAGAAAATGTGAATCCCATGTCTTCTTATGATCAGCTAGAGTCTTTTTTATTACCTTTACCAGAATTTTGTTTAATAACTCTGCAAATCCATTACCTTGACGGTAGTATGGATTTGAATGATGTAATAGAATCTGATATTTCTGGAAAAAGTCAATCATTTTAACACTAGAAAAATTTGTTGCATTATCAGTGACAATTTGAGTTGGGAAACCAAATCTAGATAAGATATTCTCCTCAATAAACTTAATTAATATTGAATTAGTAGTATTTCTGACTGGAATTGCTTCCACCCATTTAGTAAAGTAGATTATTGCAGTGAGGATCCATCTATGTTGATTACTTGAAGTGGGGTGAATCTCTTCAACAAAATCTAATCCCCATTTAGCAAAAGGTGCTGAAACTATTGATGGAACGAGTGGAAGAGCTGCTAATTTTTGTTTACCAGTAAACATTTGACAAGGAACACAACCTCTAATCTTTGCCCCTACTTGTGAGAACAATGTGGGTCAATAAGATCCTCCCCTCAGAATCTTGTATGCTATTTCTCTCCAAGCATAATGTCCCCCTTAAAATCCTGTATGAAACTGATCAATGATTCCTTCAGTTTCTGATTCTGTTAAACATAATAAAAAAATATTCAGTGAATCTTTCCAGTATAAATTTGCATTTATAATGCAGTACTTGACTAATTTTAACTTAAGAGTTTTCCACTAGCTTTTGGAGAATGATGTTGGACACTTAAAATGGATCAAGAAATTTACAATATCTTGATAACAGTTTGACAACAAGAATTTTTCATCAATGTGTATAGGACTGATCTGCTCTGAAGGTAGTGGTTCTTGTGGATTCTCTGCTTTAAGATGAAGGGAAGGTTCTTGTGTATTCTTCCCTTGAGGATGAAGTGGATTTTCTTGTGGATTCTCCTCTTCTGCAAGGACAGAAGGTTCTTGTGTATTCTTCTCTTGTGCAAGGGTAGAAGGTTCTTGTGTATTCTTCCCTTTTATTTCTAAAACAGAATTGATTCCGAGTACTTTGCAGTTGGATTCAGCTAGAAGCTTGACTAATCCTTGACCTTTTATTAGCTTGGTAGTCTTGATAGTTAGATCAAACTCCAGAATTTGAGTGATCCATCTACCGCTTTTCCCATCAATGTCTGGTTGGGTTAGGACAATTTTCACATCACTATTAGGTACATAAGCAATAATAGGTGAACGTAAGACATACATTCTGAATGATTACAGGGCTTGAATGAGAGCATATGCTTGCTTCTCAATGATGTCATACTTAAGCTCAACATCTCTCATAATCTTGCTGAAAAAGGCTATGGGTTGGTCATGGGAATCTTCATTTTTCTGTAATAGAATAGCTGCAGCAAGGGTTGTTTCAGAGGAAAAAGAGAAAATACTAAATGTCTTAGTATAATCAGGGCTACCTAAGGTGGGATATTCAGAGATATCCCTTTTTATTTACTCAAATGCATGCCTAGAAGAGGCAGTCCATTTGTCTTCATGGTCCTTTCGAAGCATGTCAGTTATATCTTTTACAATCTCTGCATAATTTGGAATAAACCTCCTTAGAAAATTAATCTTTCCTAGAAAAGCTTGAATCTCCTTCTTGTTTCTAGGTAAGGTAAATGTTTCAATGGTAGATACTCATTTGGGGTCAATTACTACTCCCTCATTTCAAATTTTATAGCTCAACAATTTTCCTTCTTTGACAACAAACAAGGACTTCTTCGGGTTCAATGATATTCCAAATTTTCTACACCTGTCAAAAACCTTCATCAAGTGCTTTAGATGTTTCTGATCAGATTTAGAAAAAATATTTATGTCATCAAGATAAATAACCACAAATTTATTTACCTAACCCATAAAAGCTATGTCCATAGCTCTCTGAAATGTTGCTCTAGCATTGGTTAAGCCAAATGGCATCCTAGTGTACATGAATGTACCCCAGGGTGTAGTAAAGGTTGTCTTCTCTCTGTTTGTTGCATCAACATTCACTTGATTGTAACTTGAAAAACAATCAAGCATAGAAAGTCTTTGTGATCCTGAAACCATTTGAAGTAACTGATCCATTTTGGGCAAAGGATAATTATCTTTTAATGATGCCTTGTTCAAATTTCTAAAATCCACACAGAGTCTTATTTCTCCATTTTTCTTTCTAACAAGAGCTATATTTGCAACCCAATTAGAATATCTAAGAGGGAGGATTATCTGAGCATCTAGCATTTCCTTAATCTCCCTTTCTATAGTTGGTAGAAGGGATGGATTTATCCTTCTAAGTTACTACTAATAAGGTTTTGCTTCTGGCTTCAAAGGAATCTTATGTTGTATTAATGAAGTATCATAGGTCTTTAGATCAGCATAAGTCCAAACAAAAACATCCTTATAATTTTGCAGTAACTTAAGATATTGAGCATTGATCTCAGGGTCTAGAGATGCACATATTTTGATGTTTTTGATATCTTCATCAGTTCCAATGTTAATCTCTTCTATGTCATCTTCTAAAGAAATGGACTGAGGGTTTCAGAGGACATCATTTTGATCAAACAATTTTTCTAAAGGAATGAGTCCTTTTTGAATAAAATTATTAGATAATTGAATAATGTCATGATTAGCAATTTGGGTTTTAAAATCTGAAGTATCATTTCCATCTACATTTTCATTTATTTCAGTTATATCTTCATCAATTTGTAGAAAATGAAAAATCATCTATTACCTGTAGAAATGTTTCAAATGTTCATCATCTTCGAATATTTTCCAATATTTCAGATTATCTAGGATAGATGGCCTATATTTGACTTGTATCTGATAGAGTACATTAGTATGATCAAGAATTTTAAAAGAGCTAGAAGAGATAGCTAAGGAATCTGCATGAATATTTTGATCTCTGGGAATATGAGTCAAATTAAAAGCATCAAAGAAGTTTTCAACTGAATCCCATACTTCATTTCGGTAGGACCTAAGTTTAGTGTGCTTGGTCTGGCAAACATTTCTTACTTAACAATAACTTCTGAATCAGTAAAGACACTTAATTTTTGAACTTTTAAGCTTTTGGATAATTGCAATCCTAAAAGGAAAGCTTCATATTCAGCCACAAAATTTGTAACTTTGAAGTCTAATTTACATGATTGGGTTATATTTTCTTTTTCAGCCAAAATTAAAACTACTCCAGCTCCTGCCCCATCTTTCGTGCAAGAGCCATCAAAGAATAGTTTCTGAATATCAGTTTGGTTTGGTTCAGGACTTTTAACGACCTCTTCAATTTTGAATTGATTTTTATGTTGTTTTGAAGTGAGTTGAAAACAACTAAAGTCTTGATCTATTGCATAAATTGGATGGTTCCTTGGCTGGTCAGTCTTACAAACAGTATGTAAAAATCTTACCTCTCTATATAATCTTAATTTCTCTCCTCCATAAATAGGAATAATAGCATATGGCATATCCATCTGTAGAGTTCCCCCTAATTTGGCATAATAAGACCTAGAAAGGAGCATTCCAAACTTGGGAGGGATATCTTTGACAACAATATCAAGTACTACACTTTTCACTGGAATTTGGGCAAGGGTAACCACTAGATCCTTGTTCAATCCCAAACAAGGCACCCTTTTAGAATCAAAGGTGTACAAGTCATGGTAGAATTTAGTTATGTCGAGTTTTCAAATGGTTCATTATAGATTTTGGCATAAGGTTGTGTGATGCTCCTGAATCAAGCATACAATTATGCAACATGGAATAATTTGTTTTAAGAGTTACATAGAAAGGAGGCATTATCTCATCTATCATGTTTGAACTAGGGCCAAAAAATACTATTGGTTTTTCATCTTGTAGACTTATGACATCACCTTCAACATCAATCGAGGTATTTTGTATCCATTTTGTGACTTGGCTTTTGCAACCAGGGTTTTTATAAAGTTATGACAGTGGAATTGGGATATTAACCCTCTCTAATTCTTTTTCAACATTAAATGTATTCAAAATGTTTTTACCAGTTTGGGTAGTATCAATTGATTGATCTAAGGGTTGAATAAGAGTTGTTTGAGCTTTAGCAGTTTTGGTACATGGATCAATTATTGGAGTTTCCTTTGGAGGTCTCCCAGGACTAGGCCTAGGCCTAAGATCATACCTCTTGTTTAACTCTGTAATTAAAAATTCAGAGAAAGTGTAATATTTAGAGACCTGTGAAGCTTCTGGATCTTCTTGAACTTGATTTTGTTGTGAGAGAGGAATGATGGTTGCTTGATTGGAAGAAGAATCCATACTATTAATATCTTCAGTAATTGTCATAGTATTATGTTCAGGTTGTTGGTCATCTATCAATGAAGGAGTAGGAACCTGTTGATCATTGCTAGGTCTCTGACGAATTTGTAGTGGTGGATTTATTTTATACTGACCTTGATTTTGGTTTTGGGGTCTAGTAACTGTTTGTTGTGTTGTCCTAGGTTGGGTCTCAATATTTGAAATCCTATTTGATAGGTTTCTAAGAAGAGATGTCATTTCATCTATTTTTGAGTCTTCTGATTTAGTCTTAGAGGAACTAGAGGCTTCTTGAACAAATTTGAGTTTTCTTTGGGCCTTTTCTTCCTTAAGTTTTAAAGAAGTTGAGGCTTCCCTATTTGCTTCTACTTCTATAGCATTTGTTTTCATATCTTCAAGAGTTCTTGAAGTTCTCTCTTGTAGCAGAACAACAAAGTCATCATCAAAAGCTTTAGAAAATCTAGATTTAACTGCTTCTACAGGGGGCTTACAATTAGTAGGCATTTTGTGATAGATTTTATTGAAACTTTTGATAAAATCTAATACTGGTTCACCGAAGTTCGTTTTAAGCTCTTCAAATTCTGTGAGGAAGTAAAGAGGATCCTTTCTCACAACACATTGGTTTTTAAATATGGTTGTAAGCTCTTCCCAATTTCTAATGGAAGCTACCGGTAATTATCTAAACCAAATCCTCACATTTCCTTCAAGTAACTGTACAAACAATCTCATATAAACGTTTCCTTGTTCAGTATTCATATTGTCTAAAAAGTCTAGGAAAGCTTGAAGATGGTCCTCAGATAAGGGACCAGTTTCTCCATTATACTTAGGAAGGTACTTTAAGTATCCAATTGGGAATGCATCAAGGTTATTAGGTAAGACTAAGGCAGCATATCTAGCCTATACAATAGGTCGGAAAGCCATGACAACAGGTGGTGTATGAAGTTCTTGAGGTGTATGAGGTTGTCTAGGTGGAGTATGAGGTTTTTGTGTGGATGTAGAGGATGAAGAAGAAGTAGGGGAAGAAGATAGTGATTCAAGAGTTGATGAACTGGTTGGAGATGAAGGAGGAGGAGATATCCTAAAAGACTTCAAAGGAGTCTTCAAAACTAACTTTGGGACCTATAAAGGAATACATTCTTTTGTTTTAAAGAGAGGATTAGAATATATAGAGAAGGTCTCCTCGGGTTGTTCTGAAGAAGAAGCTTTGGGTCGGTCAAAAATGGAAGGAAAATGATAGGTGGTAGGGGATATGAACTCTGTGGGTTTATATTATAGTAGATTAACACCCAAACCAGATTTAGTTTTAGGTGATCCTAGTGGTAGCTTGGGTATTGGATGAGATTCTAATGAATGAATAAGGTAGGCTGACTTAAAATCAAATCCTTTGTTTAGAAGTTTAAAAATCCTAGGTGATAAATGGGAGTAATAAAGAGCAGACGGGATATTACTATAGGGGTCAAATGATTCTAATTCTTTAGAATGTAGGACTGAAGAGGAAGAAGAAGATGGTTGGTGTCCCCTTCTATAATTGGCTTTTCTCAAAAGCCTTTCAAGGTCTGAGAGAAGACTAACTATGTCAGCTTCGTAACGAGATCTGGTATGTTTAAAAGGTGTCATCTTGTGAGTGTGAAGTCACCTAGGTGAATGCTTTTAACCTTTCTAAACCTTTAATCACCTTAAAGGAGAAGAATGAATGAATATTGTTGTCCGAACGGAAACTTAAAAGAAATTCAAATCCCCAGCAACGGTGCCAGTCTGATGTTGTACTTCTAACATAGTAGTAGGTCAACTACCAATGCCAGAGCATCTAAAATAATTGGTTTGGGTTTTTTTGTTTTAGTTTTGGAATACCAATGAATTAAGATAGGTTTAGAATTGAAATACTTAATCCTTTGGATAATATTAATATCTCAGCAAAGGGATGCTATAAAGCTTTACACAATGATATAGATCAAATAGTGGTGAGAAGAAGACATAAAATAATATGATTATCACAGTTTCCAGACTGTAAACATAACAATCATAAGTATGAAAACTTTCTAAACTACATTCAAAAGATTTAAGGAAATATAATTAATCTTACAAAAGATATTGATGATTTATTGATTAGAGGGGATTAGCTAAACAGACAATTCATTAATCCATTCTCTTAATAGATTATCACTTCAGGAGCTTATAGGAATAAATTGAGACATTCCTACCTAGATATCTCTATAAGTCATAAGCATATGAAGAAAAACACAATGATTGATAACTGGAAAAACTAATAGGATAACACAAACTGTGTAAAACCGAATTTATAATCCTCTACTTGAATTAAGGTTCCAGAAAGACTGAGTATATCAGGTCTCTAGAAAAGTTTCCTTCAAAGGTGCAACCAAGTTCAAAGTAGAATGAACAATCACAACTTTAAAAGCAATGAAAAATGAACCCTTAACAACTCTAGAAGAGATTTATTTATACAATACCGAAACTAAGAAAATATCCTAAAACTAATTAAGATTTATTCTAGGAAAGAAAAGATCTTCATGAAAGAAGATAGGGGCATCTATTGAACTGCTTCTTGTTGTCCCTTTTATTCAGGTTGTGTTGGCTTTGTTGTTTGATATTTTCCCCTTTAAGTTGCTTGATTGTTTGTATCCTTTACGCTGGTTAATTCCTTCATTTGATATTTCATATGATACTCTTTAAACTCTGTGAATATCCTTTGACCCTGCTAAGTAACCCTTACTGTGTTCCTTTTTACCTTTACTGTGCATTTCACGTTTTTTACTGTGTTTTTCAACAGTAAGATCTTCGTATTTGTCTTCAAATTGTATGTAGGCTTTTTCTTTGTAAGCTTGGAACATAAGTTTTTACCTGCAAAACACAAAAATTGCTAAGAAAACATAGGTGACAGAGGAGGACATCAATGGCTTTATTGAGCTTGAAAGGATATTGGAAGGAATCTGGGGCATATCAAAAGGTAAAACAATGGTTTTATTAGTCGCAGAGACTTATGGAGGCTTCACTGTGTAAACGAGCGAAATAAAGCCAAAATGGTGATTTTTGCTCTTAAACAGAAAAATAGCTTTCTTTTTTAAATATGGCGCAAAGTGAACAGCGGTCATTTTGTCATTATGCAGGAGGTGGTTTTGGTTTTCATTGCACTGCTTATGAGGAGTGGGTGGTTTTGGGAGGGGTCACCTGATATAATCTGAGTCTGACACGTAGCAAGGATAGGTCAGTGCAATATCTCTTTTCAGGTGGGTAATGCTCAGACAGAGAGCCAACCTGAAATTTGTTGAGGGTCATTGGATTTGAATGCATGTGATCAGACGGTGGTGGAGCGAACAAGCAGCGCAAAGGGGCCCAATGATTAATTATGGTGGTATGGCTTTATTATGGGTTAAAAACTGAGATTACCGGGGTTTTATGGTCAAATAGAGGTTTAATTCGATTCTTTTTTTAAATCATGAAAAACATTTTAACAAAGAAATCTTTGCAAAACATGGTATGGCAGAATTGAAAGAGTATGAATTTGGGTGGATAAATGACATCGGGTTTGAGTTCCCATCGCATATCACAATTGCAGTTTAGCAAAGGAAGGCCCATCACAAAGGAATGCGATAGGGGCCAGATGGGATGTAGAAAATAAAACATGGTTAATACTATGATCGGGTCCTGGTTCCCATTGCATATCAGAGATCGCAATGGTGGAGGGTATATGTTATAGCTGGGACTTGCAATGAAGGGTGGATGCAAAATGGAAATGAATTCTAATATATATGTGCGTCGGGTTTGGGCCCATCGCATATCGCAATGCGGGGAGAGTGCATGCATGTTGAAAGGTTTGTGATCTACCGATATGCGATATGTTATGGAATACATTTATAATAAAACTAATGGTTTTGGGATATTTTAATAGAGGGAGTTAATATATAAAGAAAAGGAATTTTATGGGTTTAATAATATGAAATATAAGCGGAAAGGGGAAATATACTTCTGCTTTCCAAATATATACATTAATACTTAGGCTAAACATCGTTTTGTGGGTTTTTTGGGTAAAAGGGGATTTAACATAGGGATTTCAATTTTCCTAGGAAAAAAGGATTTTAACCTTAGGAAAAGGGGTCCTTTTATGGAAAATTAATGAATATGAGTTGTATGAAGGCAGGAAGGGGAAATTAGTAAATATAGGTATGAATGGTGATGAGGGAAGTTAATTAATTGATCTTGTAGACCTTCATTTGCTTTGTGTAATTGCCTCATGGACATAGAAACATATGGTAAAACATGATAAATGTACATTTTGCCCAATCAATCATCAAACTTCTGCAACCTTTCTTATACTTACCCTTTGCTTATCCTATCATTTTTTCTTCACTTAATGGGTGCATTTAAGCTAGAAAACCCTTTTCCTTTCTTTTTATTTTACAAAAGGAAAATATCTAATTCTAACCTTATAACATCCAAGGGCTCAGATTAAATTGATGAGCACCTTATTATTCTCTACCTAACTTCTGATCTGCCAAGATTAAACAGTTTGGCCATATCCTTACTCTCTAATTATAACATCAAATTTAAAGCATGAAGCAGTCAAGATTAAACTATTTGACTGTCATGGGTTGTAGCATTTATGACAATTTGCACACAACCATTATTTTGCAGAAACAATAGTAGTGGCATTTAGACTTGATCACTTTCAGAGTTTATTTGTTTTCTTTTCTTTCTAACCTAACATTTTATTTTTGCCTTAATTTTTTAGGGCATCTAACCTAAAATTTTCTTTGATATGGACATCATCATCAAGATATTTTCAAAAACATTTTATTCAATATTGTTATGTCCATATTGTAACTTAACATTTTTTCAAATATTCTATCTTATCAAAACCAAAAAATGCTACAACAGCAACAACATCCATGCTTTTGAATACCCGTGCATGGGAAGCCCGCAAACTAGTGATGAGCTGCGGGAGTTCTTCATAGTTTCGGATCTGACTCTGGATACATGCCTTCGAATCAACTGCTCTGGGCTTCATCATCTTAGGCAAGTGTAATGGGCCTCCCATGTATCTCATTTTCCATGTTTGCATGTAGTCAACAGTAAAATGCATGTTTGACAGGATACATGCTTTCCTAGCACATCACTATTACCAACCATTGAGATGGACAACTACCTTATGCACGATACCAAACTTGGAATACAATGCCTGCATGACTATCTCAAGGGATGATACTTCATTCAGTATCACCTTCTTCAATCTGCCTAGGTAGATGCTATAACACATTCTCCTCCCTGGTTGGTCATTTATAACTCCTTGGCCATTCGCTCCTTCTCAGCTATCAATAAGCAAACACTCGAGCTAGTGGCTTCAACTTATCCCCTAGTAGCATCGGCCAATGCTGCTGAATGCTTGTGCACGTTAGAAACAATCACTCGTTCTTCAAACTGCGCAGGAGATGTGTTGTCATCCAAAGTAGACACGCTGCATGATTGCACAACTCTATGTTGCGACTCGTTGAATGATATGTTGTGTTACATCCTTCCAGATTGTCTCCAAGGATATCAATATCTCCTTGGTCTCTTGGGACTTGTTATGCTTCTGGATCCAGGGAAGATGGTGGGTCGACCTCTTTGTGGTAAGGCATGAGGTCAATGTCTTTCTCTAACTCTTGTTGCTCCATATTCATATCCATTTGTTCAAGTACTCATTCAATCTCTTGAGCAAAGTCCTACTCCATCGACTGCTCACCTTGTCTGTTGTGTAACACCTGTTCGGATGAGTCTACTACCTGTACGAGTGCAGTTCCATCTGTCTGTACATGTTTCACCCCCTACTGTACCTGTTCTTGATGCGCTTCCTTCTCCTATCTGCGCAACTCATGTTCCTTCCGAATTTGCTCCTTCAACTTATGCAACTCTTTCATTGTTTCCTCCATCCTCTATTTTTCTCTCTACCTTTATGAAGTCCTTCTATCGCATTGTTGCCTCTTCACCTCTATTGCCAAAGTTGCTTTATTCACAAGTTGGTATGCTCTAAACTTGCAGCTTTTTTTTTCCTCCATGTTGTCGACAATCTTTCTCTTGCCTTTGGCACATACCGGTATGTTTACCTTTGTTGTTGTTGTTGTTGGTGCTCTCTTGGATGTTGGATCACACTGCTTCACTAACCATTCCACAACGATGTTGACCAGTTCATTGGACTTGGAGAAGCTATAAAAATATCTCCATGGGTCTTCCTCCACCCAATAACATGCCCTGTGGATCCATAGAAATTGTACTCTTGTGCAATGATCCTTCACCAAACAATGCAGGTAATATAGATTATAGCTTCAAGTATCGAAAGGATATTTCTTGATCTCCTCTGTTTCAGCATCCACATGCTTGAGATTTTGTATCTCATACAACTAGATCCACAATGGAAGAGTTGGCTAAGGTGCCTTCTTCTTCTAGTGCAGCCTAGCTAATAGTCCTACCGAGATGTGGTATGACACTTCTTGCATGATCAGCTTTTTCATGGAAAACTTCGGAAAAACATGTGGAGGATTCTCCACACTGTACATCCATATGAAGGTGCTATATGGTGAGGCATACCAATCCGTTATGTCTATCAGTTCCTCCATTGTTGCCTTCAACATAAAAGGTCTATCCTTCTCAAATATCATCTTATACACCAAGGTGACAAAATGATTCGACAACTATGTGATAACCCCTCTGAAGCTACATTCAGAAAACAACTTACAATAAGTATTGATAGAGGTTTTTGCTGATGTCCATGCCCACTTCATGCACAAGAACTACTGACGGGCACAGATTGCATCAAAGATGTAGGTGGACATGTAGAGTTCTTCTTTCTAACCTTTGCGCAGTTGCTGAGCTCCTATTACCTATTCCTTTAGCCTATGAGACAACATGTCAAACCAATTGCATGGTTTGCCTTCACTGGCCAGTTGGACTAATGCAATCACCTAACTCCACGGGAAGGCCTGTGTGCTCTCTTGGTCATACAAGTGGCATGCAATGATAACGATTTATTGATACACTTTCCATAATATCTTCGTATTGTAAATCTAGTTGGGTGTCCTCCTGAATTTGGCTGGCTACTTCACCCAATTCTTCAAGACATCCATGGAGTTGGCATTGCTACTGGGTATGTTGAAGGGTGTCTCCATGGTGATCATTGGCTTTAGTAAGTGGTATATTTGCTGATATTCCTGTGCCTTGAAGGTAGGAATCTTTGTCCCACTGAAACTTCTCAATGTCATCATCTCAGGATCAGTGTGAGAGACAATCAAATGTATCATGTTTGCGCATGGGAACATGGGATACCTATATGCAATCCGGTATAAGATAGACTTGTGAATGTTCACATAGACTTGGTGTTCTTTGAGATCTTCCCAAAATGTGCCTAAGAATGCATCATTTACCTCTTTCCATTTTAGCTTGATGTCTTTTTCTACGATCAACTTGGTGTCTTCATAGATCGGCAAACTTGTATACACTCGCTCAACTGCTTCTCTAGTTGTGCTTTTGTCGGTGTCCTTTGACCCTAATCTCTTGGACACCATTGATCCTAAATTATTAAGAGATGGATGAACACTTGCTATATCTGGAGACATGGCTACATGCATGGCAAGAAATCTATCAATTAAAAACAAAGCAAAAT
Organism: Pinus taeda; assembly: GCA_000404065.3. Lineage (NCBI taxonomy): Eukaryota > Viridiplantae > Streptophyta > Pinopsida > Pinales > Pinaceae > Pinus > Pinus taeda. The sequence goes on along the minus strand of APFE031361396.1, from coordinate 25,573 downwards.
TGAGGTATGACATGCAACATATTCGGGGAACTGCTGGAAAGGATTGAACAATTTTCACTAGGAGGCAAGGACACTGACTAATGAAACTGCACAAAAGGTAGTTCAGACTATCAGGAGGTTGGTTGACTACTGGAATTGAGTAATGTGTAATCTAGACTGACCTACTAGGTGCTGAGATTGAGCAATGCGCAATTTCAGTTGGCAAATGATACAAGCATTGGGACCACATTGCGTATTTTTTTGGCTAGCAGTTACTCCCTCTCAAAATTGTGCAAAGCAAGACTGGAGGGCAGCAATTGGCCATATTTTTGCATTTTCTGGGAGGAAGGTAGAACCTCCATCTCAGAATTGCACAATACTGTCTGGGTGAGGTAGAGTCCGACCCAAGGTTGCCCAGACCCGCCAATGGGAAACTAAAAGAAAATGAAGATGTGAATGCATGGGGAAACTGAGTGTAAGCAGAGGTGAATTATCATGCATGCAAACAATGAATGTGAGATTCAGAAAAAGGAACAACATACATGTGTGTGAAACGAGTTGCCGAATTAGCGACTGTTTGTGCAAAATAATGTCATCCATGTGACATCAGTGAGATGCTAATGAAAACTAAAATGATTCTTGTACATGATAGCATGCATGAAAATGACAACAAGTTTTCACAGAAATCAAGTAGAAAACACTCACACAAGCCAAAATACAATAATGACAGAAATGCTGCAATAGAAAAGTTAAGCGGGCTTAGCCAGAAATACCTAATATGGATATGTCGAGGACTCTTAGACGTGTTGTGGGATGTCAAATCTCTAAGATCAATGTGAAGCATGAGCTCTAAAGTGTGAATAAATAACTTTGAGGCTCATAACGTGCATGCCATAAATTTAGGAAAAAGTGACACTTGCAGGAAAGTTTCTAAAACGACCTTTGTACGTAACCTCTAGCTACTAAAAATAGCTCCCTAAAATATAGGACACTTTTCACATGTAGCTTTTTTCTATTTCAGGAAAAAGTAGGCCATGCATGCAAGTCAAGTTTTCTAGGTCCCAAAGGGAAGTTGACAACCTGAAGGCACATGCAACAACCTGCTTGACTAAGGGAGATTTTTGTACAACTCCTCTGATGAAGTTGCATTGGTTGTCTAGAGGGATTGCACAATTTCTAAGAGGAGCAGCTCACTTCTGCCCAGAATTTCATAATTTCTGGACTAAGTTGCACTGCTGGGCTAGATTGTAGTTTTCACTAGGAAGATTGTTTGAAAGGATTGCGCAGTTTCTGGGCCTAGCAGACTGCCATTTAGATCTGTGCAATTTCTGGATAGAAGTTGGGTTGTATGTCTAGAGGGATTACGTAATTTCTGGGAGGATTAGCTCACTGTTGCCTAGAGTTATGAAATTTGTAGGCTGAGCTTCACTACTAGGCTAGATTGCACAATTTTTTAGAGGAAGGTTGCTTGATAGGATTGCATAACTTCTGAGCCCAGCAAACTGCTAGTTAGATTTGTGGAATTTATGGAGGGAAGTTTGGTTACCCTCCAAAATTACGCAATTTTCTGAGGGAATTGCTCAGCCAATAGCTAACCCAAGTCTGGGATGGAAACTTGTGATGGAAGTGAAACAAACAATCATGCACAGACTGGAAAGATGCTAGAGGACCAATGAAGCTCATGTTCTTGACAGTGCAAGATATGCTACTAGGATGGTTGGTAGGGAGGCTCCAAAATGAAGCTAAGAAGAAATTTTGGAGGGTAGTTGTAGCTGCTACAACACAACTATACGATACGACAGTGGTGTGAAAGGCACACCTGCAATTTTTCATGGTGTTCGATGTGTGACTAATAAGACCCATGAAACCCTAATCTGATATCTTTTCTCTGTACCATTTCCTTCTCATTTCACTCTTATTTTACCATTTGAATTGGTAATGTTTAAAAAAGTATACAATTTTCACATTTCCATTCCTAAAATTTATGGCACCATGGTGGTTTGTAGCAGGAATCTATGAGATCCAGGTAAGAAACCTCGACTTTGTATTGTACTACAACAATTAGGTGTTGTCCCTCTCTTTGGCCTCCCATTGTTGGACCATATTGTATGGGCCCACCATTTTCTCCTACTCCTACTTCTGCTCCCTTCGTTGATGTCTCTGCTACATGATTGACATATAAAATACATCAGCCTTATACATAAAATACATTTTTTTATTAAATGAGAAATGTATTTATAAATATGGAAACATAAATTTCAATTAATAAAATAAAAATAAAAATTATCGATGCGCCCAAAAGACAATGATGCACCTGCTTTGGTGCATTGTTAAACATAACCACACCGGAAACAGTGTGCACATATGAATGATGCATTGTTGTTGGTTCACAAATTTAAATTTTCATTGGGGTTCGTCACACTTATGCACTAGTGCACATATATAACCTTTTCACACTAGTACAAAATGTTCATGTTATCGAACGCACCAATCTATAGCTATATTTTTACATATTATTTTTTTGGTGTGTTTGGTAAATATAAATGCACCTGACATAATCCACCGATGTATAATTTTTACCTTTCATGGTGAATTTTCATTTATGAAACACACCGTAACAATAGTGGTGTGTTACGTTCACACCCGAACTACTGTGCACCCTATAAATTTATAGGGTGCACCACTATCAATGTGAGCCGAACATATCGAGCACATCACGCAGGGATTTTTTTTTCTTCCTAAAAAATGGAAATTTTAAGCTAATTTTCAATTCCAATCCTATAAAAAATTAAATTAGAGAGAAACATAGACATTTCCTAGACATTTGGTCATCGAGGAGGCATTTTTGACACGTAATGGAGAAAACCAAATTTTACCATGGTTTGAAAAAAATGGAAAGTCAGGTAGTGAGCATGGTATAGAAGGATGGTCAACAATAGAAGCACTGACGTCAAATTTCTTGCGTGAGGCAAAAGTGGCACCAGTGCTTCAGATCTCTCCAACATTATAGATGGTAAAAATGAAATTTACGGCCATGATGGTTTTTTTATTTCACCCTCCTCCAGTGCATTACTATAACCTCACTAGTATACAAGATATCCAAGAACACTTCATTTTTTTTAATTAAAAAGTTTATAGTGGTGCTTTTGTCAACATGCCTTAGGGCATTCTAATATGGGTACTGCACCTGTGCTTTATTTTACTATAACACCGCTCTTTAAAAAAAAATTAAAAGTCGCCTAACAATTTTCCTTAGAATACACCCCGGGGTATTTTAGTACATTTACCGAACCATTGCATTGTTGGAAAATAGCAACACATTATTTAAAATTTAAAAACTATAGTGGTGCTCCTTCTTGGTATGCAATGGGGCATTTTGTGAAGGGAAAAGATATTGTGGGTGTATATAGAACTAACAATTTTTAAAAGTAACATTTTTCTAGTGTTATCAATTTTTCAAGCACCAATTCATTGTGTTATTTAGTGCGTAATGTTTTTTTATTTTATAAAAAATCATTTTTCCATGGTGCACCATGTTCTATGTGGCACCAGTGCTTGTATGGATAGTAAAGCATAGATGCATTTGTAGATTGTCGATGAATCGTCCAAAAAACATCCGCTAAAACACCCGCTTGCCCACCTCTGCCAATGACCTCCGCTACAAACATATTTTTGGGCTATTTTTATAGGGGCTTATGCAAAAACCTCTGCTAGAAGGTCTTTTCCTTGTAATGCATTATTATGAAACCAGCCCACAAAAAGATAGAGAAGATAGTTGAACGCCTTAGAATTCAGCCTCTTTGAGGAGGCAACCTCCTTTACATTACACAAAAGTACAATTCTTGGATGATTCAAATGACAAATCCTCTTTTCTATATATAGGATTCTAAGGGGTCATAATATAACCAAGCCGACCTAACAATAATAATATAAAGGCACAAAAATAACAATAGAGGGATTCTATGGGGCAAAGTAATTACAATATGGGGACAATAGGGGCACAAAAATATTAATAAGGGATACAACTATAATATTAATGGGGGCATCACTAGTATTATAGGGACCTAGTGATGCAGGAGCATCTAGCTCGCCATAACCGGGCGAAGTCTCAACCAGGTTTGAAGGTTATTGATCAACTGGATTATTTTATTTCTACGTATTCATGAGATAATTTTTTTTAATTTGTTTTTTTGACAGAGTCGGTGAGTTAAGTCATAGTTAGTTAGACAGCTAGAATTACTGTAGTTCGAACAGTAGTTAGGAAATAGTTTGTTAAATTAGGGGAGAAATAACAAACTGCTCATACAAATCTTGTAATATCAGACAAATATGGTTATCAACGATAACAAGATCTTTTTTAACTAAATCCTATGGCAGTTTTGATTAACTGCAAAATCAACTGAAATAGAAGGGCATAAAAGCCAAAACGTAACAGAGGGAAAGGGTTCAGCAAATTCAGAAGAAGAGTAATAAAATAAAAGATATACAAAGATAGATCTCTCAGACCATTGTCCATCTGCAAACATTTTCATTGTTTATTCCAGTAGTAGTTTTTTTTACAGTTTGATAATAGACAAATTGAGAATGCATACGTAAAGCAACTGTTCTACTTCTCGAAATAGACACACAACTCATCTCCAACCTGGGTGGATTTCCGCACACAGTAAAGAAAAGAACTGAAAGGCACGAACAATCGAAGTACAGAACAAAACAATTACACACAGAAAGCGACCATAGAATAGAGGTATTTCCATTACGCATCTTTGTATTTCATTGAGAAATCGAAATCGATTGCCAAACAAATTCTATTTTTTATTGTCAAACATAATATATATGTATACCACAGGTTATATTCCCATAAGTTAAACAAACCAAGTGTGTAACCGAAGTAGCATTAAAAACGAAACCCTTGACGAGGGTTTACACATAGCTAACGATATCCTTTCTATTCAACGACCATTGTGAACAACCGAAGCCGTAATAAAAAGCAACGACAAACTACAGACAAGCTACAGTACCCATGACCATTGATGATTCGGGATAATAGACCAAGGACTTGAGGAGTCAGGCCTACCGAGAATTGGCTCTCTATGGAAAAAGGAACTGGAGAATCATCATACTCAAGCCGTATCACCAACCTGTGACCAACAATCACAAAAACTAAGTTATGTGTGTGACAAGAGAGAAACAACTTAGTTAAACAAAAAAGATGCACGCTGAGGGAAGCACCGTAGTTACCTGAGCAAGCAGAGTTGAATTTGGGCCATAGCGTCGTCACGTATTGAGTTACAGAGCTAGAGACCAAAGGAGCAACGTGGGTAAGCAACAATAACAAAAGTTGGATAGATTGAAGAAGGGACGGAAAACGTTACCTATTCGAGCCAACGAGCGACCGCCAGAGTACCCCTGTGTTCAGAGCAGTCACCAACATTCATGAAATGAAAACCAAGGGTAGCGGAAAGTATAAGTTTCGATAATCAGACTTGATCCATAGAAACAACAAGAAATCGAGAGCAAACCCCTTACAGAACAACATTCACAGGTCCACATACAGTCGAGCAAGAATTCGAAAGCAAACCTGACCGAACAACATTCATAGGTCCACATACAGTCGAATAAGAATTCAAGAGAAAAACTGACAGAACAACATTCACAGATCACATACAGTTGGAAAAGCAACAGTTAGGAACTTACTAGGTGTAATAAAATCGAATCAACACCACAGAGCTGAGCAACACCAAAACACCGAGCGAAACTTTCCACAAGTTCACGGCCAAGTCGAACGGAGTAGCATTCGTGTACAGCTACTACCAGAAACCAACCAGGAATCACCATAATCAACGAAACAACGGTTCCTGGGTACAAACCCAGGAAACCCTCGCAAACATTTCTAGATAAAGAACAATCTAGAATAACCAAAGAACCGGTTGCTTGGCACAAAGAGCGAGTCGGGAACCAGAACTGAGGCATTAGGGTGGTCCATTAATGTTGCATTAAACTCACAACAACAACCCACAGTAAAATATCCACAGACAATCTCCACACAGGAATCACAAACCGACATTTGTGGATACGTCACAACCTATGGACGTGTGGGACAATGGGCCCGTTGGGTTGGGTTACACTAGAGTGGTATCAGAGCCTTGTTGAGTAGATTGAGAATATGGAAGTAGGGAAATGAGGATGAGGTCGAGGTGCTCGTAGATTGGTAGATGAAGTGTTATGAGAGGAACTTAGAATTCTTTCTGCTCATTTGGAAGTAGTAGAGGCAGGTAGACGGAGAGATCCAGAAATGGGCGATGTCAGCAAAGAGGAAGTAGAGGTGGCAGCAGATGGACCTGAAGGTGAATCCAAATAGGTGAAATTGCTGAAGTCTTTTTTACTAGCAAACAACAGACCTAAACCAGAACTCCCGACATATGACGGCAGCCTATCTATCGATGTTTTGTTGGATTGGATTAGCGAGATGGACAAGTATTTTGAGTGCGAGGAAGTTAGCGAAGACCGTAGAGTCAAATTCGCAGCGACGAAGCCAAAGGGACATGCAACCCTATGGTGGGATAGTATCCAGAATGAGAGGAAGAGGTTGAATAAGCACCGATTAAAACTTGGTCAAGAATGGTGGCCAAGTTGAAGGGAAAATTTCTGCCAAGGGGCTATCAAATTGCATTACATGGGCAGGTACATAATTTGAGACAGAGAGGATTGACTGTAAAGGAGTACATGGAGGAGTTTTATCGAGTGAATTTGCGAGCCGGATATATAGAAGATAACGCAGAAAGGACAGCCAGGTATGTTAATGGGCTGAGAATGGAAATTCTAGATGAAATAAGTATTCTGTCTCCGAATAATACCGAGGAGGCATACCAAAGCACAATAAAGGTGGAGGAAAAAATTACCAGAAGGCAGAATACCCAGAGAGGACGAGGATCCAGCAGAGGAAAAGGCCAGTCCTATGGCAGGGGGCAGACTGTTAGCAGCAGTGACGAAGCCAGCAGTTCGAAAAATTCAGGAACAACAGAGAGAGGAGACAGTATGAGAGGTGGCAGATCGTCCCAACGCGGCAGAGGAAATGGACGAGGAATAGGGGTTGGTTATCAGGGTTATAGATGCCACAAGTGGGGGCATCGCTCGTTTGAGTGTCCAGAAGCAGATTCAGCTGGACAACGGGGTGCGTACGTGGCGCAATTGGAGGAAACAGCAACACTTCCTCAACAGGTGGAGAATACCCCAGAGACGGGAGAAGATTTGGTGCTGCATAAGGTGCTATTGAAACCAGTCAATGAGAGTACCGAACAGACACAACGGAAAGCTCTGTTCAGGACGATTTGCAAATCACGGGGTAAGTGTTGTAGAATGACAATTGACAGTGGAAGTATCGACAATTTAGTATCCACAGAAATGGTGGAAAAACTGGGGTTGAAACGCTTAAAGCATCCCAGTCCGTATAGAGTTTCATGGCTACAAAAGGGCCACCAATTGCTGGTGGACGAGCAAAGTGAGGTTGAGTTTCAGATAAGCAGATATAAGGACAAGATTATTTGTGACATCATGTCGATGGATGTATGTCACATATTGCTGGGCAGGCCTTAGCAATATGATAGGAAGGTGACACACGATGGAGTGGTGAATTGTTATAAATTCGAGAAAGACGAGGTCAGGCATACCCTTGTACCTATCAAAGAAGAGAAAGGAGCAACTGAGACAAGTGAAACCAAAGCATTGCTAGTGAGTGGAAAGCAGTTTTTAAAACAGGTAGAGGGCAGTGAAATAGGTTATGCGGTATTCAAGAAAACAAGGACAGTTCTGTTACATACTGAAATATCAGACTTGCCCATAGAGATACAACAAATATTGGAAGAGTTTACAGACATAGTTGTAGATGACTTGCCAGACAAGTTACCCCCCAAGCGGAGTATTAGTCACCACATCGATTTCATACCCGGAGCCAGCTTGCCAAATAAACCAGCCTACCGAATGAGCCCCAAGGATAACGAAGAAATCAGGAAATAGGTGCAAGAACTGTTGGATAAAGGTTTAATAAGGGAGAGCTTAAGCGCTTGTGTTGTGCCAATAGTCCTCGCTCCCAAGAAGGGAGAGGAATGGCAGATGTGCACCGACTCAAGGGCCATTAATAAAATCACCATCCGGTACAGATTTCCATTACCACAAATGGATGATATGATGGGTTGTGTAAGTGGGGTGACTTATTTCTCCAAAATAGATTTGAAAAGCAGGTATCATCAGATTTGGATATGGGAGGGGGACGAGTTGAAGACAACCTTTAAGACAAATGAGGGGTTGTATGAATGACTGGTCATGCCATTTGGGCTGAGTAATGTGCCCAACACATTCATGAGACTAATGAATGAGATGCTGAGGGAATATATTGGGAAGTTTGTGATAGTTTATTTGGATGACATCCTTATTTTCAGCAGAAGGAAAGAAGAACACCTTCGACATGTGCGTAAAGTGTTGGAGAAACTACAGCGGAACAAACTACTGATAAACTTGAAGAAATGTACTTTTCTGCAGAAGGAATTAATTTATTTGGGGTTTGTGATAGCAGAAAATGAACTGAAGGTGGATCCGGAGAAGGTAGCGGCGATAGTAAATTGGCCGTCTCCGAAAAATTTATTTGAGGTACGTAGTTTCGACGAATTGGCAAGTTTTTATAGGAATTTTATTAAGAACTTCAGCGGAATTTGTGCACCCATGCTGGATACCATCCAAAAGGCCAGCTAGCCTTTTCGGTGGATAGAAGCAGTGGAGAAAAGTTTTCAGTTGTTGAAGAGAAAGATTACTGAGAGGCCGATCCTAAGGCTACCAGATTTCCAGAAATTGTTTCAGGTACATTGTGACACCAGCAGGATAGCAATCAGGGCTGTACTTAGTCAAGAGGAAAAGCTTGTGGCATTCTTCAGCGAGAAGCTAAATGAGAGTAGGCAGAAATACTCATCGTATGACAAAGAGTTTTACGCAGTTGTACAGGTCTTAAGACACTGGAGGCATTATTTACTGGGGAATGAATTCGTGCTGTTTTCGGATAATTCTGCACTACAATATGTAATGCAGCAACATAAACTTAACCACAAACATGCCAAATGGGTAGAGTATTTACAAAGTTTTAATTTCGTACTGAAGCACATTAGTGGGCAAGCAAACAAGGTGGCTGACGCGTTAAGTAGAAAGGCTCTACTTTTGCAGGAAACTTTTGTACAAGTGTTGGGTTTTGAACACTTATGTGACCTCTACCAGACGGAAACAGATTTTAGAGAAGCCTATGAGGCGTGCCAGAACCCTTTGATAAGGGGTAGCAGTCCTTGGTTGGACTATAATATACAGGAAAAGTTGTTGTTTAAAGGAGGACGACTGTGCATACCCAACTGTTCAATGAGGGAGAATATTATTCGCGAGAAACACAGTGGAGGTTTGGACGAACACTTCGGCATGGATAAGACCCTAGAACAACTTAGTCATTTCTATTTTTGGCCAAGAATGTGACGATATGTACAACATTTTGTGACTAAATGTAAAGTGTGCCAATTGGCGAAGGGGCACAGCCACAACACAGGACTGTATGCATCGTTACTTGTCCCAAGCAGGCCATGGGATTCTGTCAGTCTGGATTTTGTTTTAGGTTTGCCAAAGACACAAAGAGGATATGATTTAGTAATGGTAGTGGTGGACAGATTCTCGAAAATGGCAAATTTTATACCTTGCCGAAAAACTAGTGACGCCACCCACGTGGCCCACTTGTTTTTCAATGAGATTGTCAGGTTACATGGATTGCCCAAAACTATCCTTTCAGACAGGGACGTGAAATTCACGGGACATTTTTGGCGTACCTTATGGAAAAAAATGAACACACACCTAAGCTACAATTCTTCATATCACTCGCAAACCGACGGGCAGACAAAAGTTGTGAACAAGAGTTTAGGAAACCTGTTACGCAGCTCAGTCGGGGAGAATTCACGGATGTGGGACCGGGTGCTAGCGCAAGTAGAGTTCGTTTACAATGACTCGCCTAACCGTAGCACAGGTTTCAGTCCCTTTTAGATCCTGTATGGCATGCACCCTCGCGGAGTGCATGAGCTTCGGGATCTTGGCTTACAGGAACAACGAAGTGTGGACGGAGAGGATTTTGCTAATGCAATGAGAGACTTGCACGAACAGGTAAAAACAAAATTACAGGACAACATCCTAAAATAAAAACAACATGAAGATTTAAATAGGACGGAAGTTCAGTTTGAAGTGGGGGACGATGTCCTCGCACACCTATGCAAGGAACGTTTCCCTAAGGGTACATACAATAAACTGAAGTATAAAAAGATAGGGCCTTGTAAAGTCCTTCGGAAATTTTTGGCTAATGCCTACGAGATACAATTGCCACCCAGAATAGGCATTTCACCTATCTTTAACGTAGCAGACCTGTTCCCATACACGGATGATCCCACGGAGGAAAAAGAAGATGGACTCGGACAATCCACACGGAATACCCAGGAAGATGGAGAAACTTGGAAGAGATAGATGCCTTATGTTCAACGTCCTGATATCAAAAGCATCCTCGAAACTCAGGTGGTTAGACGTACTCGGCAGAAGAACTACTTACAGTACCTGGTTAAATGGAAGAACTGTCCGATTGAGGACAGCTCATGGCTTGACGCCAGGCAGATTGCACAAACAGGAACTTCGGTCGAGGAGCTCATGGACTGGAGTCATGATCTCCTTTTACCCCGGGAGCCTGATGCAGGAGCATCTAGCTCTCCATAACCAGGCGAAGTCTCAACCAAGTTTGAAGGTTATTGATCAACTGGATTATTTTATTTCTACGTATTCATGAGATAGGTTTATTTAATTTGTTTTTTTGACAGAGTCAGTGAGTTAAGTCACAGTTAGTTAGATAGCTAGAATTAATGTAGTTCGAACAGTAGTTAGGAAATAGTTTGTTAAATTAGGGGAGAAATGACAAACTTCTCATACAAATCTTGTAATATCAGACAAATATGGTTATCAACGATAAAAAGATCTTTTTTAACTAAATCCTATGGAAGTTTTGATTAACTGCAAAATCAACTGAAATAGAAGGGCATAAAAGCCAAAATGTAATAGAGGGGAAGGGTTCAACAAATTCAAAAGAAGAGTAATAAAATAAAAGATATACAAAGATAGATCTCTCAGACCATTGTCCATCTGTAAACATTTTCATTGTTTATTCCAGTAGTAGTTTTCTTTACATTTTGATAATAGACAAATTGAGAGTGCATACGTAAAGCAATTGTTCTACTTCTAGAAATAGACACACAACTCATCTCCAACCTGGGCAGATTTCCGCACACAGTAAAGCAAAGAACTGAAAGGCACGAACAATAGAAGTACAGAACAAAACAATTACACACAGAAAGCGAGCGTAGAACAGAGGTATTTCCATTATGCATCTTTGTATTTCATTGAGAAATCGAAATCGATTTCCAAATAAATTCTATTGTTTATTGTCAAAAATAATATATATGTTTACCACGGGTTCTCTGTGGAAAAATGAACTGGAGAATCCGCGTACTCAGGCCGTATCACCAACCTGTGACCAACAACCACAAAAAATAAGTTATGTGTGTGACAAGAGTGAAACAACTTAGTTAAACAAAAACGATGCACGCTGAGGGAAGCACCGTAGTTACCTGAGCAAGAAGAGTTGAATTTGGGCCATAGCGTTGTCATGTACTGAGTTACAGAGGTAGAGACCAAAGGAGCAACGTGGGTAAGCAACAGTAACAGAAGTCAGATAGATTGAAGCAAGGACGGAAAACGTTACCTGTTCGAGCCAACGAGTGACCACCAGAGTACCCCTGTGTTCAGAGCAGTCACCAACATTCATGAAATGAAAACCAAGGGTAGCGGAAAGTATAAGTTTCGATAATCAGACTTGAGCCATAGAAGCAACAAGAAATCGAGAGCAAACCCCTTACAGAACAACATTCATAGGTCCATATACAGTCGAACAAGAATTAGAAAGCAAACCTGACCGAACAACATTCATAGGTCCACATACATTCAAATAAGAATTCGAGAGCAAAACCGACAGAACAACATTCACAGATCACATACAGTTGGAAAAGCAACAATCAGGAACTTACCAGGTGGAATAAACTCAAATCAATACCACAGAGCTGAGCAACACCAAAACACCGAGCAAAACTTTCCACAAGTTCACGGCCAAGTCGAACAGAGTAGCATTGGTGTACAACTACTACCAGAAACCAACCAGGAATCACGATAATCAACGAAACACCAGTTCCTGGGTACAAACCCAGGAAACCCTCGCAGACATTTCCAGAGAAAGAACAATCCAGAATAACCAATGAACTGGTTGCTTGGCACAAAGAGCGATTCAGGAACCAGAACCGAGGCATTAGGGTGGTCCATTAATGCCGCATTAAACTCACAACAACAACCCACAGTAAAATATCCACGGACAATATCCACGCAAGCATCACAAACCGACGTTTGTGGACACGTCACAACCTACGGACGTGTCGGACAGCGGGCCTGTTGGGCTGGGATACACCACCCAGCATGCCCCTCTCCTTGAAAAAAGTGTTGTCCTCAACGCTTGAGTAATTCTGGATGCTTCTGTATAAAATTATCATCCTCCCATGTGGAATCTTCAGCGGATAAGTTCTTTGACTTGATGAGATACTCTGAAATGGATCGATTTCATAGTTGTCGAGTTCTTTTTTCTATGATTGCTTCCAGTTCCAATATAATTTTTCCTTCCTCATCAAGTTATAGAAATAATGTTTGAACTGGGAGCTTGTTTCCTATAACCTTCTTTAAACATGAAACATGGAAAACTAGGTGCACTCGAGAAACTGCAGGAAGCTCCAATTTGTATGCCATAGTACTAATCTTTTGCAACACCTTGTACGAACCATAATACTTTGGTGACAATTTGTTATCCTTCTTAGCTTGCTTGAGGGACATTTGTTTATATGGTTGTAGCCGTAGGAATACCCAATCTCCAACATCAAAACTTCTTTCACTGCAATGTTGATCTGCCTGTTGTTTCATTCTATTCTGCGCCAACACGAGCTTATCCTTTAAGAGTTGGAGAACTTGTTGTTGATGCTCGATGTGATGTTCCACTGCTTGAACCTTAGAATTTTCTCTTAAATATGATGTGATGGATGGTGGCCGATATCAATAAAGTGCCATAAATGGGGTCAATTTTGTTGCAGTATGGAAGGAAGTGTTATACCACCATTCAGCCAAAGGCCACCATTTGACCCATTGTGTTTGTTTATCAAATACAAAGCATCGAAGATATCCTTCCAATCATTTTTTTACTATCTCTGTTTTCCCGTCAGATCGAGGATGATAAGATGAGCTAACTGAGTACCAAGACAAGAAAATAATTTTGTCCAAAAATTTCCTGTGAAAATGGGATCTCTGTCACTTACAATAATCTTTGGGTTTCCATGTAGCTTTTGAATTGTTTCCATAAATGTCATAGAAATTGTATTGGCTTTAAATGGATGTGATAATGCACAAAAGTGTGCATACTTGGTAAGTCTGTCAACTACCACCATGATGACACTCTTTCCCTCAGACTTAGGTAAACTTGTGATAAAATCCATTGAAACCTCCTCCCAACGTTGACTTGGAATGGATAAATGTTGTAATAGACCTGGTGCCTTAATTGTTTCAGCTTTATTTTATTGGCGTACCAAACATTCTGCCACAAACTTTTGAATATCTGATTTAAGGCCATTCCAAAAAAGTTCCTTCTTAACCTTGTGGTAAGTTTTTAAAAATCCTGAGTGCCCTCCTAAGGGAGAATCATGCAATTCAAGAAGAATCTTTTGTTTGAGTTGGGAATTCTTATAGAGGCATAAGCGATCTTTGTAGCATAACGAATCATTTTTCCAGCTAAATGTATCATATGTACTGGAATATTGTTGTAACTTTCGAATAATTTCCCACAGTTATTTTTCATTCTTCCATTCCTCGTTTCTTTGTTTATCCAATCTGGTTGGATAATAGAAATGGTGCACAACAATGCTTCCACATCCTCATCCTTTCTTGAGAGTGCATCTGCCATAGCATTTTGCTTCCCTTTTTTGTATATGATTTCAAAGTCATAACCCAACATCTTTGTGACCCATTTTTGTTGTCCTTCAAAGGATAATCTTCATTCTAAAAATTATTTAAGGCTATCATGATCTGTTTTTACCTTGAAGTGTCTTCCCGTTAGGTAGGGTCACCATCTCTTAAGTGCATGTAGTATTGCCAACATTTCCTTCTCATAAATAGCTTTGCGTAAATACTTTCGCTTGATTGGATGACTTTAGAAAGCAGTGGGTCTTTCATCTTTCATTAAAACAACACCAATTCCATTTCTGGAAGCATCACATTCCACAATAAAGGTTTTTGTGAAGTTTGGTGTAGCTAAGACCGGTGCTTGGCACATTGCCTCTTTAAGATATTCGAAGGCCTTTGTTGCTTCTGGAGTCCATGAAAATGCATCTTTCTTCAACAATGTTGTTAGAGGTGCCACTATTTTCCCATAATTCTTAACAAACTTGTGATAATACCCTGTCAACCCGAGAAATCCTTGCAAATGCTTTATGGATGTGGGGATTTCCAATTCCTTAATGGCTTTAATTTTGCTATGGTCTACCTTAACTTCTTCATGAGATACAATATGACCCAGATATTCCACCTATTGTACTCCAAAGAAACATTTGGATCTTTTTGCATATAATTGTTTCTCCTCCAATAGTTGTAGCAGCCTGTCAACGTGTTCAACATGATCCTTCCAGGACTTTCTATAGATTAATATATCATCAAAAAATACTAACACAAATTTTCTAAGGAGGGTTTGAAAATGGAATTTATCAAACCTTGAAATGTAGAAGGTGCATTGGTAAGGCCAAAAGGCACGACCAAAAACTCATAGTGACCCTCATGAGTTCTAAATGTTGTTTTCGGAATGCCTTGAGTCTTCATTCTGATTTGATGATATCCTGAATGAAGATCTAACTTGGTGAAGTAAATTGATCTATGCAATTCATCCAATAATTCATCAATGAAAAGAATGGGAAACTTATCTTTAATAGTGAGCTTGTTAAGCTCCCTATAATCCGGACACATGCACCATGATCCATCCTTCTTGTGCTCCAATACTACTAGAGCAGAGAAAGAACTTTGGTTAGGTTCAATTATACCAGCCTCAAACATTTTTGCAACCATACGTTCAATTTCACTCTTTTGCTCATAGGGATATCTGTACGGCCTAATGTTTGGAGGAAAACTTCCTGGAATCAAATGAATAGAATGATCATGATCACGAATAGGTGGGAGACCTTTGGGAGTCTCAAATACCTTGGAATGATTTTCCAAGACATTTTGGAGATCTGGAGAAATAGATGATTTCAATGTGGAAACATCTAACGAACATAATTGTGCAATTACACCTCGTTGTTCCTTGTTTAGAAGCTTTGTCATACTGTTAGAGCTTATTATCTTTACTGGTTTCCCTGCAATACCCCTTAAATCAACTTCCTTTCCTTCCACATAAAATTTCATGAAAAGTTCTTGAAAGTTAAAAACTATTGTACCCAAGGATTGTAGCCATTCGACTCCTAGTACAACATCAGCACCTCCCATTGGAATGGAAAGCATTGGGTTTTTCAATACATATTCTCCCATTGACAGCTTGATATTATGGCACTTTCTAGAGCAATTTATCGTTCCTCCATTTACAACCATCACCTAACACTTTGGTGCTAGATATAGGAAGCAATTCAATTCGTTTGCTATCTTACAATGAATAAAATTGTGGGTACTTCCTAAATCAATCAACGCTATTACCTTTTTCTTCATGATTTGTCCTTCTATATTGATGTTTTGAGGAGTGGTAATTCCATCTAATGCATTACATTATATGGTCGGATTCATTTCTTCTTTATCTAGTTTTTTTCCTGGAGTATATCCTCTTCTTTTGACCTTTCTTTCTCCTTTTCTTCTTCCTCTTCACAATCTATGTAGAATAATTTTTTCTCAGCACACTTATGACCTTTAGTGTATTTGCTATCACAACCATAAAAAATCCCTTTTGCTCTTTTTTCTTCCAATTGTTGTGGTGTCAACCTTATAGGTTGTGGAAGGCCAAGGGAAACAACCCTTCCATCTTTATAGTTTTGAGTGGTATGCTTCCTGGTTGCCATAATTTTTCTTTCCATTTTTCTTGCTAACCTGAATGTCTTCTCTAATGAATTAGTTCCCAAAGGTGAACATCATGTTAGATATTATCCTTTAAAGTCCCTATGAACACATCAATCCTATACTCCTCTAGAATATTTTTTACCTTTATGTTCAATTTTTGGAACTCCTCAATGTGCTCCATTATTGAACCCTTTTGTTTGAGACTTATAAATTGGCTAAAAAAGGTGTTTCTTTTTGTATCCTCATACTGTGTTGTCAATTCTTTCATAAAAATTTCCCAAGTGATATTTGTTTATGAGAGCAAAGTCATTGATACCATACAAACTGATTTGGTTCCAAATATAAAGTTGTAATACGTACCTTTTGTGTGTTTTGCACATTATTGAGATCAAAAAATTGATCCATCTATAATATCCATGTTGCGGGATCCTTGCTGTCAAATGTCTTCATATCGATTTTTGGAATATGGTGGGTCTTTGATCCAAAATTAGAGTCTATGGAATCATGATTAACATTTCTTTTATTCTCATCATGAGTTTCCTTTACTACCCTCCCACCATTAGTGACCATTTCTTGTAGCAACTTATTCAAATTTATCTTCAATTCTTCCATTTTATCATCCATGCCATCCATTTTAGAGTCCATGCCATTCATCTTAGCATCCATGTCATTCATCTTAGCTTCCATGCCATCCATCTTAGCTTCTACATCTTTCTTTAAACAATCCATGTTAGCTTCTACACCTTTCTTTAAACCATCCATCTTAGCTTCTACATCTTTCTTTAAACCATCCATCTTAGATTTTGTTACATTTTGTGCAAGTGACACTTTTTGCACTTGGTCTCGTAATTTTGATATATCATGTTACATTTCTTCCTGTTCTTCATGAGTCATGCTAGAGTTTTTAGGTTTCTTACTAGGTTTTTTCATTTTCTTTCCTCTGGGCGTCAATTACCAATAATAATGCTTTACTATGCCTTTTGAATTCCTTCAAAATAATTACTCAAACCAAGATTATGCAAAAATTTAACAAAAAACTACACACCTTTTTTCACTTTGTAGGAACTTGATATTAAATCTGATGTATCTCTGTAATTTCAGATCATCCAGTTGTGAAATTGCAACCTGTAGTAGCCCTTTGTGTCCTCTTTCCAATGCCACCAGTCTGATCCAAATTTGATTCTCCAAGGAAGAGTTATGCACAATCTCCCAAGATGGCCTGATTATAGACCTTTCCAGAAGAGTGAACTTGTATGAAGTGCCATGTGTCACTATTTCAACCTTTTGGCTCAGAAAAATATATACAATAAACTGCAATCTGTCCTCTTTCCGTACCTTCTTACAAAATTTCAATTCGATGCTCAGAGAGAAAGTTATGACGATTTTCCCCAGGTCACCTGTTTGGAATGTAATTCAGGAGTTTGCAAAGGGACCAACTTCCTTAGATCATATCTCTGCAAATATAGCGCAAAAAGCTCTGAAACTTGGACTCGAGGTTCAGTGAAATTTCGTCTCAAATGGTGTTTTTTTTGGTTTTGAAACGTTGCAGAAAAAAAGTTATAGCGAAAATTTCAAGATGACCTATTTGGAGCAGTGAAACCCTAGAATCCAAAGCTCTGATACCAAATGTTATGAAACCAGCTCACGAAAAGATAGAAAATATAGTTGAATGCCTTAGAATTCAGCCTCTTCAAGGGGGCAACCTCCTTTACATTACAGAAAAGAAAAATTCTTGGATGATTCAAATGACAAAACCTCCTTTCATATAGGAGTCTAAGGGATCACAATATAACCAAGCCAACCTAACAATAATAATATAAAGGCACAAAAATAACAATAGAGGGATTCTATGGGGCACATTAATAACAATATGGGGACAATAGTGGCACAACATTATTAATAAGGGATACAACTACAATATTAGTGGGGGCATCACTAGTATTATAGGGACCTAGCATGCATTGTTTAAATTTATTTGTAATATGGGTTTTTTATGAAATTTTGAAATTTATTTTTTACAAAATTAAATCGCATTAGGAGATGTTAAATTCAAATTTTGTATTTAAATTTACAAATATATTTAAATTCAAAATAATTTGATTAAAACTAATAAAATAATACATAAATTTATA
>APFE031361386.1:40121-67401 GCA_000404065.3 Pinus taeda | reverse complement strand
CTTCTTCCTTGATTTCTTGTGACTCAGAGTTTTCTCTAGAATATTCTTCTTTGATGACAGTGTAGTGTTCTTTTTGTAGTCCTTCCCACCATGTAGATCTGTGGTGGTTTTTTCTAGCAAAATTTTTCTTAGAGGCTTTTGGGCAATATACAATAAAGCTTTCTCCCACAAGAGTCCAACCATGAAAATGAGAAAGAGAGAGCATAATATAGACCATCTAACTCCATTCCCCACCTCTAGGGGTCGAGCTCAGCTTCCTAAGAGCAGTTTGTGTTGGGTATACGACCAAAGTCCCACATTGACTAGAAGTGGGGAGGATCATGGGTATATAAGGATGGACAAATATCTCCATTGGTATGAGGCCTTTTGGGGTAAGTCCAAAAGCAAATCCATGAGGGCTTAGGCCCAAAGTGGACAATATCATACCATGGTGGAGATATGTGGTGTCCAGAGTCCTTACATCCTTCTCGGTCTACACCTTCTCCCTAGTATTTTGCACCCCAATACCATTCCCAATCGTCCAACCAACCATTTCAGCCATATACTTCTCCACAACTTCAGTGGAATGCACCACCCCAGGGATGGAGGCCCCCATACAACCACACTCCAACTTTATTTCCTTCACCTCCATCTCAACCATAGCTCCTACACCCTTCTCCACCTAAACAACCTTAGATGCCTGCCCAACTGTTGGCTTAGTGGAGCCTGACCTAGGTTCAAAGTTAATTTAGCTAAATAAATCCTGGTACTACTGGCCCTTTCAGCAACAGTCCACTAAGCGCAGACTAAGGTCTCACCCGAAGTGGTATGGGAGGGTGCTAGAACTAGGTTTAGCGCCCTGGAGATGTCTGATGGGTTCAAGTGGTTTGCGGTTTGACCCTATGCACAAGTTGCTTCACGCACTTTCCCGTACTTCGTGACCCAATATACTGCCTACGTGCAACCCTACTCCGGGGCTAAATGTTGTGCTTCTATGTTATTACCCAATACTTTACTGGTATTCTAATGTTAGCTGATTATCTTAGCCTACTTGTATGCTTTAAGTTATACTTAACAACATAAATCATTCATACAGGTACGCATAGTAAATAAACAGTATATTTGCAAATCATATCAAACATGCATTAACCTAAGAACATATACACAGAATTATGATAAAATTTCTCTCTATTAATTCCTTCCTCGGTTACAAACTTGACTCTGCCCTACGCACTCAGCTGTAGGGGTCTGCACACTCAGCTATGGACTACTAGACCTCTGTGCACTCAACTGTAGAGCCTTCTCCTACTCTACGACCCAAAGACATGCTTTACACTCATGACTCAATCACTTAGACTTCTCATACATTTTCCTTACTTGTCTCTCCTTCTACTTAGAGCCTCGCTCTATTTATACAATCCCATGGTCCACGGACCATGGGTAGGTCTATCTAGGCGACATTACATTACAAAACTAGGGTGGACAACCCTGTGACTCTATTATACTTTCGTGCCCTGCGCCCACAATTTGCGAAGCTTTACAACAAAATTCGGTCAAAACTTGGGCTTTAAGCCCCAAAACATGTCTTGGGGGGATTCCATGCCCAAAAGGCCCCCAACACAAACATCATGACTCGCCCTCGAGTCACTCTGTCTATGTAGAAATCTTTGCTAGGAGTCCCTCAACTATTCTTGAACTGCGTGGATGTCAGCAGTGCACTGAGCTGCTACTTGCTTGATCTACTGCATAAGTTATTCTGAGACCTCTATGTCTGGAGTGCTTTTCTACATCAATGTGTGCATACCCTATATGTGCATGAGCTTTCCCTCGATGTCTGTCATGATTGTGAAGGCCTCGTTAATTTAGGGCTAAACATGCGATTTTAGGATTGCCTCCTATGTCATGCTACATCCACCTACTCCTTCAGTGCTTTGGCCTGTTGCACCCTTGCAAGCTGCTAGGTGAGGACCACTATCTGTGCAATTCCTCAGACACTATCATATTGTTGTTGGAGTTCTCGCGCCTCTGTCTCTAAGTGTTGGATGTTGGGGTCCTCCTGCAGAGTTGTGAGGACCTCAAGTGATTCTTCCAACATGCTAGTGCAGTCTTGCATTGCACCTCCGATTTCCTCCAATCCCTCTGTGATAGCACTAGCCTGTTGTTCTCTGACTTCCAGGGGAGTAGATGGATGAGCCTTTAACCGTAGCTCGGCGATCTGAAGATTCAGCTCCAGCTGAACCTTTGTCGTTTCCTCCCTAGCCTCGTGAACTCCTGCTGCTAACCTGTGGATCCTCATCTCTGCTGGTAGATCTTCTGGGATGGCTAGCTCCAGGATGCTTCAGTAAGCGTCACCTATCACCTGCACTAATTGTTGATTTTACGACACCAATTCATTGTGTTGCAAGCTGAGTTGTTCCATATTTATCGTCTGCTTGCTGAGGACTTAGAGCACGCGGTTCTCCCTAGCGCGCAGCTCTACCATTATCCCATCCTGTAATAGATATAGTGTCTCACACGTAAGGGTAGATATATTAACACTGAGACCTTTCATCATGCTAACTGAAAGACTATCGGCCTCATTTGAGGTCATTAAAGCTCCTTCCGGCAACACTATTGTGTTTGCCATCCGTGTGTGCAACATTTGCTCTGCTGTCATGGATTTGACTGCGAGGTTGGTTGAAAGGGTACCAACCTAAGCGGGGGGTGCCTGTAATTCCTGCAATTGCACCGTGAGGGCCCCCAACGCAATCTAGTTCTTCTGCATGAAATCTTGGAGAGCCTCATTCATGACATCACACATCGTCTCGCCAATGTCATGCAAATCACCCTCGGTTAGGGTGATCAAGTCAATGGAAAACTTCGAGGCCTTGACCTTCTTTCGTGATCCTCCACGCTCTACTGGGTGTTGGCGCTTCAGCTGTGTTGACGTGGTTTGTGGGTCCACGCCTCCTTCTTCTGTTTCTACTCCCTCTGCTTCTTGCCCTAGCGAAAGCATTGTTTGGCCTTCGGCCGCCTTCGCGACTGCTATCTGTACTGTTGTTGCTATTGTGGCCTATTCCTGTTCAGCTATTTTCTGTGTCACATCCCGCGTTGTTCGCACTTCTGATGCTGTTGTTTCCTTTCTTCATTTTTCAGGCAACTGGGTGATGCGTAGCTTGAAATTGTCTTTCTTCTTTTGTGTTGCCGACTTCTCAAGTTCTGCAATGTCTGAGGCACACCATTCCGGTGACCATGCCTCAAGGACATTAAAAATGGTATCGTTAGTGGCTACAAAGGGTAGCCTTGTCCACTGCTTCGTCGGGTCCTTGCGCACCCTGATATATATGTTATGCATATCTACCTTAAATTCAGCAAAACTCTGCAGACTGTTGTAAACTGTGGACGACAACCGCAGCTTACGATTGATCCACATTCAGATGTTCATCTCCATGAGCACCCAGAAGATCTTGCTGTCGCATATCCTTTTGGCATCCTTCATGACCCAAAGCAAAGCATACTTCGTGGCCTCCCGTAATTCTCTGTCAATTATGTGGAATTGACTGTCCTTCAGTAATTCCCCTATTATGAGCACTATGGACAGTAGCAGCCACGCGTAGTGGAAGGTTTTACCCTGATTCTAGGCTTCACAGAAATACTCTAAAAATTCCGTGCAAAGGAATTCAAACCAGTTAAATTGGACTCCCTCCACGCACTACTCAGCCAGTGCAATCACTAGCACAGGTACCTCATCTGTGTGGCACTTCCAAATAACTTTTTCTGCCAGGATTTGAGTTGCCACGCATACTTCTTTGACCTTGATGCTGGAGATGGTGTAGCCCCTCTTCTTCTTTTCCAGCTTGTACTTCGTATTCGTGGCCTCTGTGAGGGCCAAATCACTGCCCTTTCCTTCTGATATAGCCATGGGGTCCTTTCCTTTATATGGAAGCTGGGAAACACAGTGAATCAAATCTGTCGTGATAGGGATGGGCACCTCCAGCCATACATACCCATCATGCACCAGGTAGAGCAGCTGCCTGATGACGAAAATGGTTATTGGGGCACGATGGAAATACGACACCCATAATAGGTTCAGCAACCTGACCTTTTCCACTCTACACAACCACTTCCGTGGCTCTAATGTTGTCACCACCCCCACAGTGTTCTACTTCATGAGGTTTTCAATCTCAAGGTGAGGGAACTTCTCGCAGTCAGCGAAGTCACAATCTTTGAATTTCATGGTCTGTACGTGGCCCAGGTGTGTGCCTTCAAACATAATGCCATTTGGGAGGAGCAGGGTCTAGATTGAACTCTTGGTCTCATCCAGGTCTTTGGGCACTTTGGCCTTCCCTTTTCATGGGGGGACATAAGTGAACATTTTCGTCGCAGAGTGTGTAGGTTGAGTATCCACCTCGATGCCTTCATCCTCTTCTTCTGCAAGGATAAGGACCTGCAGATCTTCTTCTTCTTCGTTTATTTCTATAGTGACGACTTTCCCCTTCTCCTCCATCGAAAGTTTGCTGCGCAGCTGGTTCCGCGGGGACACACATATGGGAGCCATTACTTGTTTGTCCTTCTTGGGTCTTGGCATGCACAATGATTTTGGGATTTCTGCCAAAAACCCGACACCTTCTAGAACATCCTCCACAGTTAGGGCCTGCATGGCCTCCTCGACGGTCACTTATGCTATCCCTGTACCATCCTTAGTTGATGTCATTGTATCTATGCTACAATTTGTCACTTGCGAATTCAGGGGCTCAATCAATGCTTGGCTCACAACACTTAGGGTTCTACTCAATCGCTCAATTCGCAAACGACCAAGTGTTGTTTGTTGGGTAGCCCCTTGTATTTTATTGTGTTGTTGAATTTGAATTCAATCATTCCCCCCCATCCTGGTTCATTAATTATTTCTTGGTGGAAGATTTTCCCAAATCTTTCCCATAAATCGTGTCTTAAATGCCTGTCACCGACTCCATTTTACCTCAAATCGAGCATCCCATCATGAATAGTGACTTCAACAGTCACTTTCTAGCCAACCCGCATGACAACCAGCCCCCCATGCGTGGTTACGGACCTTGTGACTCTTTGCTTCTGCGCACATCTTGAAAATCATGGAGCTTCCGGGTTGAATAGTTTATAGTCCTGCACTCCCTTCCAACTGGTTGGAGCACTAAGACTATCCTTCCCTCAGCTAGTCAGGTAGCCGCACCACCCGCGTAGAGTTCCATCCTGTCCTTCGTCATGGTTCCTGGAGAATCCCCACCTTTTATTGTTACATTCGACCTCGTGCACTTCACCATTTGCAACGCGCTACCCTGGTCACTACGCTTAGCAATATGTGGTCCAAGCCAAGGCATCAGACTGATCAATTCGCAGCAATAGGCCTTAACTTGGTCATCATGATTTCACATCTCCTGCCTTACCACTCTGGTCTTTTTGCTGAAAAAATATTTATTTATTTCGTCCTCCATCTTCTTGACTTCCACATCCATCAAAGCACTTTTCTTCCTTAACCGTACCCTTTCCTCTTCAAGTTTGTGGAGTCTAAGGTTTCCCTATTGGATTTCTTCCTCAAGTCCCATGTGTGTTGCTTCTTGCAGCTGTGTGATCCCTTCTTTCCAGGCTTTGCAAACCATCGTATATACTGGTTCTACTATGCATAGACTAGGCTTTGCATGCTCCATAGGGATTACAGCATTCGCTTCATACTACAGCTTCGGAATTGCCCGCACAGTTAGGGTTTTGTGGATGGTCCCATAAGCCCATAGAACCACTGGTATGCGCAGGTCCCAGTCAGTTCGCTTCACATGGTGGACCACGTTCAATGCTTCATGTACTTTGTTAAAATCTTCTGCATGGATATGCTTCTTCATGCTTGGTCTACCCATACTTCCTAGCCATTGGTTGCACCATTTCCTTGCCCATTCTTGCTCATTGATCATGTTTCCTTCCATGCGGATGGTGTTCCTTTGTGCAAGTCCACAACATATGCCTACACCCATCTAGACAGGTGGGCGCGGGATGTTTCGTTCATCATATTTGGCTTTCATCTACATCTGAGGTTTTCCAAACTGCATACCCAACATTCTTCTACATTCGCACCAATCCTCAAAGTTATGTTGGTGCGTACCCCACCACCTTGCAAGCGTAGCACGCAGTACCCATTTCAGGGCATCGAACCACTGCTGCTCCCGCACTTCACTTTCAAATTTGTTTAGTAAATTATCCACCTCCCTCAACTTGTCATACATAGGAAGGTCTCTTACCTCTTTTTCCACGCAGCGCAATGACCTTGTCATCATGTTACAGTTAAGCGTGGTTACCTCATGTAATGGGTTCTGCCATCATTCTATTTCCTCATCCAAATCTGAGTTGCAAGAGCTTTCGCACTCCCATGAGATCCTGCCATGCACGGCTAGACTTACCCAGTCCTGCTCCCATGCGGTTATCTTGTAGATACAGTCTAGATCACCATCGCTATCGTAGTCGTGCACCAACTCTATATAGCGTGATCCTTCTGCAACATCTAAAGGTACCACTACACGTAGTAACTTTTTCTCAAAAATCATCTTGCACTTCTTTAGATTTATCACTCCATTCATGTTAGTGGCCCAATCTATTCCCAATAGCACAAGATCGGGATTGTTGTCATCAACAATCTCTATCACTTCAAAATCTACAAGCGCACTCGCACCTTCGATATCTATCGTTATTCCCTGCAATATTTCCATAGGTAGGATCTTTTGTTGGTTTGCCATTCACAATTAAATAGGATACCATTGCAATGCAAGCCTGCCCATGCACTCCCATGTCTGCTTTGGCAGGATGTTCGTGTCCGATCCTAGATCCAAAATCACTTGATCCATTTCATATTCCCCGATCTACGTGATCAATCTCATCTCTCTTCCTATTCGCGTTGTGTGATTCTCAAGCTTCGGAACTACGCGTGGTTCTCCTGGCACGGTCCCAGCACATCTAGTTATGAGTTCCTGCAGCCCCTTCAAAACCTTCCTATCGTGCAGCAATTTCATGCATGTCTCCAAAAAGGTAGTGAGCATTGATGGGTCCATCTTTTATTCCATTTTGTCTTTACTACCTGAAATGGAGGCCTTTGCGAAGCTCTTCCTAGATTCCATGAATGTCTCCTTAGCATGCTCCAAATCAAATTCTGGTTCCTTTGTTGGAGCCTTGCGAACCCATGCACTCTCTTTGGGCTACTTGCCTTTGTCACCTCCTATTGTGATACCACTTTGGAGCACGATATTTACATTCAAGTCTTCCTCGTGCAGCTCAGACCTCATCATTTGCAGGTTCTGAGTGGGGGGAGGTTGGAGTGTCCCTTTATCGCGCAACCTTGCTATTAGTGTGGGACAGTCCTCTATCTCATGATTAAACTGGGTATAATATAAGCATGATGGTCTCATCGGATTTGTATAGTCATGGGCATAATGTACTGGTCCTCCGTAATTGTAACATAGCAGTTGTCTGCGACCTCTTCCTGGTCCCATTCCGCCTCAACCTTGTCCGTGCCCCTGAAATTGGTGTGTGCCATCCCTGCATTTTGATCGAGGGCTCATGTTTTGGTCTGAAATTTGTAGGTAGGAGTCTTATCCATCATCATTTCATAACTTCTATAGGTGTACTCATCGTGGCCTATTGATCTGCAAAAATTACAAAACAACTACTGGGAACTCTAAGTATACTTCTGTAATAGATGGCAGTTATATGTTCCATGCTTTCCTCCTATCTAACAAATCACACACCATAATGTAGGTGCCATGCTTGGTCCTACTTGTGCCTCTGGTCTCAATGGCATTGGTCCTCCTCTCGCCAGGTAGTTCACGAAGACTGGACAACGGTCTTTGTCATGTCCCTAGCCCTTACACTTTACGCACCATACCTCCTTTCGTGCTTCTAGGTGAGCTGTCCTATCTTGTTTCAAACTCTGCATCTCAAGACACAAAATTTTCAATTGCGCATGGATATGTTGAACACCCAAGTTCGGATCTTATATTGGTGTCTCGTGCAATTCCATTGCAATCTCTAAGGCCTCGGCCTGAGTGGATAGCTTCTACTATGATATCGCATTCCTTAGATGCGGCGTTAGCGACAATACAAACCATGTCCGGTGTTGCCCATCCATCAAGGTCACGTTGGCTTCATGAATCATACTCTTTAGTCTCTGATCCAGCTCCCATGGGGTCTCGCCTAGAAGCATTGTGATTTCCTTAAATCCGATGATCGACAGTGTCTCTTAATTTAGTCTACTAAATTCCCTATTTAGAATGGCTTGGATATCCGAGATCCATGTGTTTAGATTATCACTGGAATTCTTAGTGTACCACATCAGTGCGTGATCCTGCAAAGTGCTAACCAATGTGGCTTTCTTTATATTGTCATCCGTGACTCCTTGTGCTTCCCATACAGCTTTTACCACGAACCAAAACTAGTCCGGATCTTCATTCCCTACTCCTTTGAACATCGACAACCTTATTGCGCTTGCCATATTGAACTGTGGTGGTGGTAGAGGTGGTGTGGGTGAAGACCGGGCGAAGATGGTGAAAGTAGCGGTGGTGTAGGTGGAAATGGTATGCGCAGAATTCACTGCTTTATCAAACTGATCGCACTTCTTGGTGAGACCTTCGCAAGCTCTTCCTCGCTTTCTCGCGGAGGTGAAATCAAGGGGCTAGTTTCTAGTTCTATGCTACCTTCACTTCTGTAGATCCTCCCACTTTGCGTAGCCCAAAACTCAATTTATTCACGTAACCCGCTTTTCACACAGTAGCATTTTAATCCCAGTGTTCAAAGATTTAACGTACTTGCCTCGTAGTCCTTTGAGGAAGCTTTGCCCTACCTCACTATAGGTAACTAAAGTATCTACCGTGAACTCGGTGATAAATCCCCCTATAATTCGATCGATCCAGTGATCCATAGTGCGTGATCTTATCTTCCGATGCTTCCAGTCTGTGAACCAACTCTGGAGTCCACACAATAGGTTTGTCGAGCCTACACCTTCCTTGACTTTTTGCTAGCTTCGTGATCCACCCGTACAACTCAAAGGAGAAGGATGCAAAAAAAATTTCATGGATTTCCGTATATAAGTAGCAATCTAACCACTCTTCCTTTGATAATCGTGGATTCTTGTTTTCCTGCGCCACGAACTCGTGAATCTTCCTATCCAACCACTTTTAAATTCCTCTCTTTATCGAATTCCAGTCATACGACATCAGACATCTCTTATGCAGATCCCAGTCCCAGCAACGGAACCATTTGTTGGCTTAGTGGGGCCTGACCCAGGTTCAGAGTTAATTTAGCCAAACAAATCCTGGTACTACAGGCCCTTTCAACAACAGTCCATGGAGTACAGACTAAGGTCTCACTTGAAGTAGTATGGGATGGTGCTAGAACTAGGTTTCCGCACCCTAGAGATGTTTGATGGGTTCAAGTGGTCCATGGTTTGACCCTGCGCACAGGTTGCTTCGCGCACTTTCCCGTACTTCGCAGCCTAATATACTGCCTATGCGCAGCCCTACTCTAGGGTTGAACATTGTGCTTCTGCATTATTACCCAAGACTTTACTGGTATTCTAATGTTAGTTGATTATCTTAGCCTACTCGCATGCTTTAAGTTATACTTAACAACATAAATCATTCATACAAGTGTGCGCAGTAAATAAACAATATATTTGCAAATCATATCAAACATGAATTAACCCAAGAACCGATACATATAATTATGATAAAACTTCTCTTTATTAATTCCTTCCTCAGTTACAGACTTGACTCCGCCCTGCGCACTCTGCTGTAGGGGTTCGCGCACTCAGTTTCGGACTACTAGGCCTCTGTGCACTCAGCTGCAGAGCCTTCTCCTACTCTACGACCCAAAGACACGCTTTACACTCATGACTCAATCACTTATACTTCTCATGATTTTTCCTTACTTATCTCTCCTTCTACTTAGAGCCTCTCTTTATTTATAAAATCTATATAGCCAACATTACATTACAAAACTAAGGCGGACAACCCTATGACTCTATTATACTTTCATGCCCCACACCCACAATTCACAAAGCTTTACAACAAAATTTGGTCAAAACATGGGCTTTGAGCGCCAAAACATGCCTTGGGGGGATTCCATGGCTGATATATGCACCCTAGGAATGAATGTCCAATGAACCTTATAGAGATCTGCTCGATCTGTGAAGAAAACTATTCCACAGACAAGTGCCCTTCTCTACCTGGATTAAAAGTTGTGTATCAGGGAACTGAAGGGGTGATTGAACAACTATGCTACATTAATCAAAGGAGGCCTCATGGACCTTGACCATACCAGAAAGGCATGCAAGGTTCTTCCTATTCCTATTACAACCCTAATCAAAATGCATCCATTCCCTCTTCGTGCCCCCCAGCTCAACCTTCCTGGTCTACACCTCTCCCTGGTATTTTGCACCTCAATACCATTCCCAATCGGCCAACCAACTGTTTCAGCGATATACTCCTCCACAACCTTAGTGGAATGCACCACCCCAGAGATGGAGGCCCCCATACAACTATGCTCCAACTTTATTTCCTTCACCTCCATCTCAACCATAGCTCCTACACCATTCTCCACGTAAACAACCTCAAATGCCTGCCCAACCAAACCCGAACCTGAACAATAGAAAGGCACAACATGTTTACATTGGAGAATCATCCTACATTGCCTATGTTAATGAAATTCCTGAAATTAACCTTAGATCTAGGAAAGTACTCCTGGATAACCAACCTCCATCTCCACCTAGGGAGAATGAGGAAGAAAGAGAGGAAAGTGTGCCTAGATTGAATCCACCCCCCTTCCCTGAAAGGTTAACCCATCCAGTCCAGCACAGCCTAGAATGAAGCTACCCCCCTTTCCTGAAAGGTTAACCCATCCAGTTCAACATAACCCAAAAGAAATTGAACTTCTGGGTGAGTTGAAGAATCTGTGTGTTAAAATTCCGCTTCTCTAAGCCATAAAAGATATCCCCATTTACAATAAGATGATCAAAGAGAAGTGTTTCAAACATCCAGGAAGGCACAAAAGGGACACCCCTACCATTAATGTCATTGAAAATTGTCCAAATTAATGCTGGGGTGGGTCATTTTCCTAAAGTATTTAGACCCTAGGGGCCTTGTAGTAGATGTACACATCAATGGCACCATTTCCCCCTAGACCTTGATTGATCTTGGGGCTACCATCAATGTATTGACTAAGGACACTATGCTCAAGCTGAATATCCAGGGATCATTAAGGAAGACCATGACAATCATGCAGCTTACAGAACGATCCATAGTAGCCCCTGAGTGGATTGCTGAGGATGTGATGGTCTCCATTGATTCCTGGGAATACCCTGTAGACTTTTTTTTTCTCCAGCCTAAGACCAAATTAAATGGTTATCCTCTCATCCTTGGGAGGCCTTATTTAGACATTGTCAATGCCTATATCAGCTGCAGGGCTAGAAATATGACTATAAAACATGGGAATCTATCCAAGTAGTTGGTCTTGTACCCTCCTACTCAGCCATCTCTACAACATTTCTTACCTTTATGGCTAGAAGAGGAGGAGGAAGATGAAGTCTAATCCTCCAAAATCTATACCCTAGAAACTTCCATAGGAGGAGGATGACATCTTGATGAAGATGATTTGATTGAAAACATTCCCCAAAATCAAACTCCCAACACCTTTTCTCTGGAGGAAGTAGTGAAGGAAACCAAGGACAACCATCAATTTGATCTATGCTTAGCTGACTCAAACCCTCCTCGTGTCAAGGCAATAGAATTCGGCCTCGATTGAGCATTGAAAATCAACCCCTCTGTCTCTGTACACCAAGAAGAAGAGTTATGTAACATGCTAAAAGAGCATTTGGATGCCTTTGCTTGGAATTACAAAGAAATTAAGGGAGTCCACCCCTCGGTGTGTACTCACCACGTTTACATCAAGGAAGGTTGCAAACCAGTCCAACAACCCAAAAGGAGAATGAATCCATCTCTCAAGGATACTGCCAAAGAAGAGCTGTAGAAGCTTCTGGATGCAAGATTCATTTATCCTATCTCGAACAGTGAGTGGGTGTCTCCTTTGGTGTTGGTTCCAAAGAAAAATGGAAAGTGGAGGATTTGTGTCGATTACAGAGAGCTAAACAAGGCCACAAAAAAGGATCATTTTCCTCTACCTTTCATTGACCAAGTGTTAGATGGTTTGACAAGAAATAAGTTATTCTCTTTCTTGGATGGATTCAATGGGTACAATCAAATCCAGAGGACCAGGATAAAACCACCTTCACCTATCCTTAGGTACTTTCTCTTATAGGGTCCTTCCCTTTGGTTTATGTAATGCCCTTGCCACTTTCTAGAGAGCAGTCTTGAGTATCTTTGTAGAGCTAGTCCATGACATAGTAGACATTTATATGGATGATTTCACACCCTATGGGTGTGATTTCTAGGAGGCTCTCTCTAACCTGGGAAAGGTGTTAAACAAATGAATTGAAATGAACTTATCCCTTAGTCCCAAAACAATGTGAATTTCTGATGACTGCAGGGATTGTTCTAGGTCACTCAATATCCCAGGAAGGACTGAAAGTAGACCCAAACAAGATAGCCATCATCAAAAGGGTCCCAACTCCACAGAAGTAGAGGGATATCAAAATTTTCTTAGGGTTAGCCAGATATTATAGGAGATTTATAAAAGATTTCAACAAGTTAGCTTCTCCCTTATTTGGGTTATTGGCCAAAGACTCCAAATTTTTATGGTTAGAAAGCTGCCAAGAAGTCTTGGACACCCTAAAGGACAAGTTGACTACTGCAACTATTCTCCGAGGCCTAAATTAGGCTCTTCTTTTCATATTCATGTCGATGCCTCTCACGAAGCTATAGGAGCAGCTATGGGCCATATAAATGACAAGCTACCTTATGCCATTTACTTTATCAATAAGAATCTTTCAAAAGTTGAGTTAAACTAGATAGTAACTGAAAAAGAGATCCTAGTTGTTGTACATTCATTGAATAAATTTAGACATTACATTACTGGTTACCAGAAATTTGTACATACCGACCATGTTGCAATTAAATACTTGATGAACAAACCTGATGTAAATGCCCGTATTATTAAATGGTTACTTTTATTGCAAAAATTTGATTTAACTATTATTGATAAGCCTCGCAAGGAGAATATAGTTGTAGATTTTTTATCCAGAATGACTTTGCCTGCAGGGGAGGAAGGAATGGTTAATGATCATCTACCAGATGAACATTTATTCACCATTTCAGTTCTCTCTCCATGGTTTTCTGAGATAGAAAACTACTTGGTATCTTCACAGTTCCCTCAAAATTTGTCCTCCAAGGAAAAGAGCATAATCATAAGAAAAAACACCCCATTCACTTGGATTGGGGGAAATCTCTTCAAGCTAGGTCCAGACCAAATTCTGGGAAGATGCGTCAGGGAGGAGGAAGTCTTCGACATCCTTCTAGCCTGTCATGATGGGCCTTGTGGAGGTCACTTTGCAGCCAAAATAATAGCATTCAAGGTACTACAAGATGGATATTACTGGCCCACTCTTCATCAAGGTGTAAAAAGGATACCAAGCAGTGTGATTGGTTCCAAAGGATGGGGAAGCCTACCCCCAAGGATGAAATTCCCCTACAAACTCAAATGACTGTCAAGCCATTTGACAAGTGGCACATGGATTTCATTGGGCCCATTTACCCTCCATCCAAACAAAAGAAGTATATCATTATGTGCACTGACTATTTAATAAATTTGGTGGAAGCCAAAGCTATCAAGGTAACAACAGAAGAAAAGGTGACTGAATTCTTGAGGGAAAATGTATTTTACAAGTTTGGATACCCTCGAGAGTTGGTCACTAATGAAGGTATTCAATTTACATCATATATGATTGAAACAATGTTAATCCAACACAAGATCAAGCACATAAAATCCACTCCCTACCACCCATTGGCTAATGGGCAAGTGAAAGCAACCAACAGAGCATTGGAAAGCATTTTGACCAAGGTGATTAGCAGTAGAAAAAAGGATTGGGCAGACATATTGGTGGAGGCCACCTGGGCCTACAACACTACCTGGAAGACCATCATTGGCTTCACTCCTTATGATCGGCCTATCAGAAGAAAGCCCTGTTGTCCATTGAATTTGAATACAATACCTTAAGGATGGCAGCACAACTAGAACTAGATATCACAAGGGCGCAATAGGAAAGATTTCTCCAGCTGAATGGGCTAGATGAATTTAGGATGTAGGCCCTTTTGCACATAGAAGTGACTCAAGTACAAAGGAAAATATGGCAACAATAAATATCAAGGAAAAATTGTTTCAAGAAGGTGATTGGGCCTTGTTGTATGACTCTCGATACAAAGATTTTAAAGGCAAGTTAATGACCAGGTGGTTGGGACCATATTGTACAAAATCTGTGATAGGTTAACCCAATAATGCAATATAAATCAAAGAAAAATACCATAGCCCCCTTCTACTATCAATTTTTGGAAGCTTAAAGATTGAGCTAAACAATATAACCAGAAGAAGAAAAATCAATGGCATAATACACATGAAAATTCCTTGGGGAAATCCTCAAATAAAAACCCCACACTATTGTATTATCATACATGGTGGAAATACATAGGAATTATATAAAGCCTTAGCTCTCACAGCTAGCCAGCTCTCAGTACAATCCTTACAGATGCTCATAGGCAATCTTGGCTTGTCTCCAACCTTCCTCTCTACCCTCCAAGCTCCTATTTCCTTGTGTTGTTCCTTGTGGATGATTACCTATTACCAAGTGGAAATCCAAGCCTTCAAAATTGTGCAATCCTCAAGGATGAATCCTTGACTGCATGCAGGAGTTTTCTCCATGAGAAAACACATGAAACTGATAGTACATAGTCCTTGAACATTAATCTCAACTGGGTCTTTCTCAGAATAGACATGCATGAGTTTCTGATGAGGGAATCTTCAGTTAACTGGAGTAGCACTAGTTGAGTGCATTAATGCATCAACTAACTGTTAACTCACTATTAGTTCCTCAAACAGTTTGGAACTAATTTAACTGGACTTAACACAGTAAATTGAGTTAACTAATTACAACTCAAATATAACTCAAACTTATCTCCTTAATTTAAGGGATAACTCTTGCATGACTTCAGAAAGACTTCTAACTTGAATTTCTCCGTCTAATTAATTTAAAATAAATTAATTAATTATTTCCAAGTAGCTGTTAAGACTAAATTCGATTTTAATTCAAAATTTAATTCAAGGACAAATTAAATTGGAATATTCTTGTTGCCATATTTCAACACTCCCTCTCAACAAGAAAGGGATTATCTGCCACCCTGATCCTATCTCTATGGAACTTGAATTTACACTTTGACAATGGCTTTGTCAAAATGTTAGCATCTTTCTCCTCTGTCGAAATATACTACAACAACATGATCCTCTCAACCTATGAAAAGCCATGGGCAACAAATATTGCCTTATGCTTCTCCAAAATACCATCAGCAACTTGCTTTACCTTGTAAAGCCAATGGGAACTCACAACTCATTTGTTCTCTAGTCTCGAAACCACATCCCAAACACTGTTACGAACTATGGAGTCATACTCCTCCACCATAGCATCAACCGAAATCGGTTGCTGCACTGCTTCCTCAAGGGAAGATGGCTTGGTCTCAACACATTCCCTGGCAAGGACCATTATCTAGTGTACCTCTCAGGTGATGTCCTCTATCTGCGCTAAGAAGATGGTGCTCCCACATTCTCTCTCACATCCTTTAACAATCTATCAACTTCTCTTGTGTGCTTCCGTCCATCTCTGGAAGACCCTACTTGAGTGGATGTCTCCACTCTTGGAACCTCTGCAGGTGGCTACTCCACACCAGTTTGAGGCTACTCCTCCTGAGGAACCAATAGTTCCTCCATAGCCTATAGTTAGAGCTCCCTCTCAAGGGAAACTCACATGGCCTTTTTCTCATCAAACTTGATATCTCTGAGAACCACTATCCTCCGACTGGTAGGCAAGTACACCCGATAGTTGTGACGTGTATGAGTGTACCCCACAAATGTCCCCAACTCTGCTATCGGCTCAATCTTCTTTCATGCATCCTTTGTCACATGGAAATATACTGATGAGCCAAATATCCTGAAGTGACCCACATCTGGTCTCTTACCAGAGAAATATTCGTCTAGTGCCTTCATCCCAAGTATGCGATGCAGGCTTCTATTCTGCAAATAGACCACTATGTTGCATGCCTCAACCCATAAGTGAAGCGGTAGGCCTTACTCATGTAGCATTTCTTGTGCTGCCCCTACAATAGTTTTTTTCTTCCTCTCGGCCACCCCATTTTGCTGTGGGTTATGAGGTGTCGTCAACTCTCGTTTAATTCCTTCCGCTACATAGAAGTCCTTAAACTCTTGAGAGACATATTCTCCACCATTGTCGCTTCTCAAGGCCTTAATCTTCTTCCTTGACTCTTTCTCGACCAAAGCTTTGAACTCACAAAACTTTGTGAAAGTTTAGTCCTTCTACATGAAATAAATCTAGCATTTACAAGAATAGTCATCAATGAAAATCACATAATACCTTTTCTTCGTTGTGGATGCCGTCGAGAATGGTCCACACAAATCAGTATGAACTCACTCTGAGATAGCCTCTATTCGACTTTCTAGATCATGAAAGGAAGACTTAGTGTACTTTCCCAAGGTACAACCTTTGCATGTGTCAAAATGCTCAAGTTTACCTTTGAGAAGTCCTGTAGATATCTTTTGCATTATCTTCAAAGCCCCATGATGCAAATGGCCCAATCGCCTATGCTACAACTCACCAATGTCTTGGCTTTGCGCCAATTCTACTTTTGTACTCAATGCTATGCAATCATCTACCTCTATTTTATAGATATTCTTCACCCAAATCCCTATCCTCTTGGTCTGACCCGTGGCTATGTGTCTTAGGAACGCCTTTCCTTTGTTGAAGACAACATCGTAGCCTTTGTCCTCCAACATCGTGACCGATACCAAGTTCTTCTTCAGTCCAGGCACATACATCACATATGTCAAGGTGAGAGGAGCTCCATGCTCCCTTTTTGAAATGAAACCGTGTGCCCACTCCTAAAACACTATACCTTTCGTCGTCGCCCATCTCTATGTGCATCTTGAGGTCTTTCTCCTCCAAGGCACTGAATAAATTTTTATCACCAGTCATGTGGAATGAGGCTCCACTGTCAAGATACCAAACACAACCCATCATTGATGACACCATGTATGCGATGAGGGTAAAGTCCATTTCAAACTGAGAGGCTAATGCCTCACCTTTCGATCCTTCCAAGGATCCCTTCTTGGACTTATTTGATGGGAAATTAGTCGCATAATGTCCCATCTTGTGACAATGAAAGCATCTTACTTTAGACATGCCACCCTTCTTCCCTCCATAAGAAGAATTCGATTTGAAATGGTAAGCCTTCCCCTTTCCTTTCCTTTCCTTACTTTCTAAGGCTAGATTTTCTTCATCATCATTATTGGATGAAGAACCATCTCATGTGCTCCTCTTGATCTCCTCTTGCATAAGATCTGACTATAGTCATTCCCAATCTCACAATTTTTCCTTCCATTCACAAAGTCCTGGTAGCTATTCCAACTCTTTGGAAGGCCAAGGAGAGCGAGGCTCACCATATCATCATCGAAAGTAGTTATTCCCACACTGCCAAGCTCATTTCTACAGGTGGTGAGCTTGTTCAGATAAGTGGAAATAGTATCGCCCTTCTCCATTTTTATTCTTTGAAGCTTATCCTTGAGCACCAATTTCCTCTAGTCGTTGTTGTTCTGGTAGAGGTCCTTCAATGTCTTCCACATTGAAAATGGAGTATCATTACCATGGAAACTCGAGATGATATGGTCTTGAACTCCCTCAAGGATGATCCGTCTCGCCTTTTGTTTTTGGGAAAACTAGTGTCTTTTCAATCTGCTAGTCCCACTAAGATTGGTAGCTATCCTAGAAACAAACAATCAAAGAAATTTGTAATTTCCTCTATGTATGATAGATAAGAGAGAAGCAAAGGGACCAACCTGGATCTTCTGCTTGACTCCTTGCTCGATTTCTCTGCCCCTTGATAAAGCTTGCAACTCCTCTCCTACTTGTCCCACTTAAAGAATACCTATAGAGACAAAGAAAAAAACACCATCAAATCATTTCGATCTATTATATCATAAACAATGTAGAATCATAAATACGTTGAACATACAATTGCATTCACAAATGACAAGATTCACAAGTACACGATTGTATGGAGGAAAACTCAAAGAACTTTATTAAAATAGAAGGGAGAATTACAACCCAGCTATCTGATCCAGCATCATCCTCCCAACATCAAAGCCCTCTTCACCTCATGAAAATCAAGATCACTCAACAATACAATGCTTCTTCTCAAAGATAAACTATCAGCACTTCCTTACAAATTACAAAATTCCAGCCTTTATATCTCTCAGATGAGGGACCCATTTATATATGTATGCAAAGGTGTGAGTCATCTCTAGGTTTTTTGTTAGTGTCATTCCACTTGTAATTCTTGGTTCCACTTGGAGATTTCGTGGATCTCTTACTCATCCCTGCGGAAATTCAAAGAGGCAAGTGTCATAAAGGAAGTTTCTAGAAGATTCCATGAGCATTGTCTTAGTAAACTGTCTTGGAAATTTTTCCATCCTCGCTCATCGCACCCTACAGAAGGCTTCATCGGTATGCATCGCACTTGGCTAGTGTAGCAATCAGTATGTATCACACCCTAACAGTGGAGCAGTCAGTATGGTCCTGTTTTGGCCAGTTCTTAGTGATTTTCCAGGTGGAAAATTTTGGGGAATGATGTAATCAGTTGACCATGATCCTTTACGATATGAAACAACACTTTTAGGGGTTAAAGAGCCCTTGGTTTATTTACATATAAGATTGGGGTTGCAGTGCCCAAATATGTCTATAATAGTTGCCCCCTAAAGCATGAAGTTGTAAATCTTTTTATGTCGGGTGAAATGCTTTATCATGAGGATCTGAGGTATTCGAACTGAAAGTTGACCTATATAAGATACAATACAATAAATCATCATCATATTATTTTCATGATCTAGCTGAAACGGGCATTCCCATGCTCAGCTTTATAAATTCATTTTCATGTACATAGAATAGATAATCATCTGCAGTTGCAGAGAGGTGATTCTTTATATGTAGAGTCATCATCCCTAGCTTGGATGACTATCTATGCAACTTCTGTGTACATTTGATGTCTTTATGTTCCTGAATATATCACAGCCCAGATGGATGAAACTAGATCCGAGGTCTTCAAACTTGTTCAATCTTCACCCGATGTACAAGTCGATCCATGTGAAAAGATGTCCTGAAGTCAAACATGGAAAGACATCGCATGATTACCAGCCAATAATGTAAGTTGTTAACAGGCACGAGAGGAATCACCAATAATGATAATGACCCTCAAGGTACTACAGTACAATTCACGTGGTGTGAATATATGATCCGATGTCGAACACCATGCAAAATCTCTCAATCAAAGGCCATTGATGTAAACCTGTCGCCGGAAGTGAGAAACTTGCCATTAAGGCATGCAAGCTTCAAAGTACTGAAAGGGCTATTTCTAAGTCAACTTCTTGGATAATGAGCCGATGTCAACAAGAAGTGACCTGTCATAGGAGGGCCTTAATGTATCCCACATCTACGACACGAAATGTAGCAAATGATTTTGTGAAGGTGAAAACGATCTAATTATACAAGGTTCAGGAATGGCGGTCATGAAAAATGGAGGGTGAAGGTATTGTAGTGGATGAGGCATCAACTGGATGGTGAATTCTCTGAATGACTTCTCTTGAACATATCAGAGACACTGAGATGGATTGGTAGCATTAACCCCAAAAGATGGATGGTATGGAGGACCAATGGTGATATGACCGGTGAATGGAATAACCCAACCCGACTCAATCATGGTGATGGAGTGAAAGTGTCATGTTCAAGAGTGACCTGCTACCAATAAAGTTCTTCAAGTTTTCTTCCCTTTTTCCCCAGTCATTTTTGACCAGTAGCTCTTTATTTTTGTCAAGCTTGAGGAGGATAACATATGCTTGTTCTATAATTTTCCCTTCGAGCAAACCTGTTGCTATGTTTTAGTGAGCCTAGCGATAGTGAAACTCGTTCTTGTCTGGGTGGACAAGATTGTCGCTATTGTTTTAATGAGTTTAACGACAAGGATAACTCAGTCCTTTTCATGTTTAGAGAGTTTGAAAAGGGACAAAAATGAAACTCCAGCAGTTCTTTTTTCGTAGCATAATCCCTTAAGTCCGAAAAAGAATAAAATAATACAAAAGGGATGAGTTTTCGATAAATTTAGCAAGCTGAAAAGACAAGCGCTCGAACTTTTTCATGAGATAATCCCTCAAGTCTAAAAAGTTTAAAATGTATGGGAGGGATGGCACTTCCAATCACTTTAGCGAGCTAGAAAGGCCAATATATCAACAATCTTTTCATATTTAGTGAGTCTGAAAAGAGTTAAAAGTAGACTCGTTTTTTGAGGA
This sequence comes from Pinus taeda, assembly GCA_000404065.3. NCBI lineage: Eukaryota > Viridiplantae > Streptophyta > Pinopsida > Pinales > Pinaceae > Pinus > Pinus taeda. The sequence continues at coordinate 46,869 of APFE031361386.1, read as the reverse complement.
ACGAGTGGTGTTTAGGGTAGCAATTGGTTCCAAGTAATCTTGGAACTTCTCAAAACATGGTGATGTGAAAAGGGTGGCTAACAGGACCACTCATCGCAGCTGTCCCTCAAAAAGGGTAAACAATCAAGTGGAAGCGTATGATTGGCCAAAAGGATGGAGGTGATGGCAGAACACAACCAAGGATCAAAAGGCTGATAGAATGGCAATCACAAAGGTTATTTACCGAAGGTGGGTTCATTTTTTAACGAGCTAGAACTCTGAGGGAACATATGCTTAGCTGCGGGTTTATTTTTTTTTAACGAGCTTGAACCTTGCAGAAACATTGCTTATGGGTAGGTTCATTTTTAATGAGCTTGAACTCTACGATAACATATGCTCAGATTTTCTTTTTATGTAAGCTAGGAATGACCAAACTAAAAAGATAAAAAATCTAAAAAGCCAAAAAATGAAATTGGTCGTTTTTTTGCTTGCATAAAAAGGTTTGCATGCCCCCAGGCATCAAGGAAAGGAGAGTCTATAGTAACCATATGGGAATCACTGTGGTTAAGCAAGATTGTTTTATGTCACCGGTTAGACAAAATACTTGCTTGGCTTTGTCCACCAATTAGATAAAGGTGAGTGGTGTGTCAGACCAATCACTTAACTTATAGGGAAATTCATATGCTAGGATGGTTTCATCAACGATTAGACAAAAAACTTCCTTGGCTTCGTCTATAGAGTGGACAAAAGTGAATGGTGTGGGATGGCACTTCCAATCACATAACCTACAGGGAAACCTATCTTTTCAGCTGGGTTTTTCTGCCAAAGCAGACCAGGGTGCATGCCCCCTAAGCTTCGTTACATTCACCGAACTACTTGCTACAATCTGGTGGATGGAATGAAGGTTGAAGAGGCACTCTTGATGCAAAGAGACCATTTAGGAATGTTGTTTGACTTGGAGTTGTGTTTGAACTGGGAAATGAAATCTGGTCAATAAGCTGGACAATTTTGCCTTCATGCGGGAAATACATCACTCAAAAGAGTGTGGAAACAATGGCTTCCATGCTATAAACATAGTTATGTCCAAGGAGTAGATTGTAATCTAATGGTCCTTGGACTACCATCTTGTTCAAGTGAACGGTTTTCCTTCTCAAAGTTATGGGTAAGTTAGGAAGGATCCCTAATGGTTGACTGGTTCCTTTGTTAAAGCCTAATAAATTATGTGTAACAGGCATAAGCGATGGTGAACCAAGTGCTTTCCAAGCAGTTGAGGAAAGGATACTCATTGAAGCACCTTCATCTATGATGGTGCTCGACACGATCATTTTGTAAACTTGTACTATGATCCGGAGTGGTACACTTGAAGGAAGGTGGGATTTCGCTAGTCGATTCCAATCAAAGGAAGTGAATAGACTGCTTGGAGGGGGTACCAAATAAACGGTTGAATTGACCCCTTGAGTAGTGGGAACCGGGGGATTCTCTTCCTACTGTGAAGGAATGGGTGGATTTCCCCCAAGTTCATCAGACTTTGAAGTAACAAAAAGAATTTGAACAGTATCATTCTCACTCTCTTTAGGAATGGTATCATCTGAAGGTGGACCTTCTAAAGGTAAAACTGGGTCGACTACCATTTTGACCTGTTAACTTGGGTCCAGTATGGACCCAGAAGATTCACTTTCAACGATAGGCATTTTGACTGACGATTGAGTTATGTTAGTCAGATTTTTAACTAGTAAAGGAATTGGAGAGAGTTTCTTGTATCCATATGGAAGTCGTTGCAGTGAAGCAGGACGGTTATGCAAGAATCTTTTTGCCTCATCCAAAAAAGGACAGTTGGGAAGGGTATGTTACTCTTCACATAATCTACATGGGTTTGATGGTGTGCTGCCAACATGATCAACAGAGGTTGATGACACCAGCTGGTGTGAACGGGGGGACCATTCTCTCAAGATCCAAGGAATGGCTGGACAATCTCGATGAAAATGGTCTCCTCTACAAATTATTCAAGGATATCTGGGAGATTTAGTGTGCGTATTTTCACCAGATGATTCATGGTTTCCCCTTTGATTAATTGACTTCTTATTCTTCTTCTCCTTCCCTTTCTTCTTCTTCTCAGTCACTTGGTTACTAACATCACTATTTTCATCAAGCGAAGAGGAAGAATGGAGGGAGAAACAAACGAAGAAGAAGGCGAAGGGTCAACTCTAGTATTAACTGGTTGTTGATTCAATTGTTGAGGAATTATAGTATTTTGAATGACAGATGTTGAGAATAGCCATACCGCAGGCCAATTGTGATTCCTGGAAGGGACAATGTCGCCATATATGGAGCACCCATATCGTCCCAAGAGGAGAAAGGACTAGGATTCCCCTCAAAAGGGATTCCTTGATTGCTAGACTCCATTACCTCAACCTAATATCAACAAAGGAACAAGGATGTTATTCCGAATTAAATAAATTTTAATGACTCTTTGACACAACTTTGCTTTTTCAATTTTTAAGAGTCGAGAAAAAGCTAAAGATGACTCTAGTCCCCTTTGATTTTTAACGAGCCTGAAGTGACAAGTGCTCAAATGGACCTTTTCTTTTAAGGAGTCGAAAAGGAACAAAGTGACTACTTTGGAAATATAAACAGAGGGATTACCAAACCAATCACAAAACTTCAATATACACCTTAGTGATAAATTAAAGAGAAATTACCAAGGACTTATGTACAGCAGTCAATCTTCCCGAATGTTGTGTTCAGTGCATTGTGATCGATAGGGCATCAGACATAGCTTCATATGGATAAAGGATATAAGCCTATTGTGGTCTCCCAATATATACTCAATAGTACGGGGAGCACAAGTTTGTGCTAGCACATGTCATATCAAAGGGGAGGAATCACCCAACCTTCGATGAAAATGATAGTTACTAGATTTTACGACACCGAAACATGTCTCTAGCCTAGACCTCTAGATGTGTTGCATTAGGTTCCGAAGCATTGTTAAGTTCATTGAAATTTATTTTAGATTTGATCTTGTTTAGAATTTTTCCTTTCAAGGTTCACCACGTGATGTAGATGTAAAATTCCTAAATATGCAATCTAAAATGAGAAACAATCATTGTTTATTTTTAGCAATGAGAATCCTAGCTACTAAGGAAAGAAGATTACGATCCTTTCAAACAGAGAGCAAAGAGCACACACTAAATGCACTTTTCCTAAATCATTTTTCACACACAGTCTAAATGCAAATGCAAATGCATGTGTTTGTTTTTTGTTCCCTTTAATGTGAAGAATGCCAAAAAGGAAAACTGAGCATAGATCTAAAATATTTTCTTCAAACCAACATTTCGACAATTTCTTTTGTAAGGACTCTGAACACCACATATCTCCACAATGGTATGATATTGTCCACTTTGGGCCTAAGCCCTCATGGATTTGCTTTTGGACTTACCCCAAAAGGCCTCATACCAATGGAGATATTTGTCCATCCTTATATAACCATGATCCTCCCCACTTATATAACCCAACAATCCTCCCCTCGAACAAAGGACCATGGAGCCTCCCCTCAAACGATTATCCATCCATCCACTCTCTACCAACTAGGATTCTTCACTCCAATGCATTGGAAGCACACGCCTTACATGGAGCACCACCTTCCTCGAGAGCTTGCTCTATCCCAGGTCAACTCCTCTTCACCGTGTTGGGACCAGGACACGTCCATGAAGAATCTGGAGCACATTGCCTGTCTAACCAAGCTCATCCACGGATCCCATCGTGATATTACCGGGGCCCACCACCTTCGTTCGGCATTCCGAGGATTCATCTACTTGGCTAACTTCGGAACTTGGCTCTAATACCACTTGTAAGAATTATGGGCACCACATATCTCCACAATGGTATGATATTGTCCACTTTGGGCCTAAGCCCTCATGGATTTGTTTTTGGGATTTACCCCCAAAAGGCCTCATACCAATGGAGATATTTTTCCATCCTTATATACCCATGATCCTCCCCACTTCTAGTCAATGTGGGACTTTGGTCACATACCCAACACTAATCTTATGCAAAATATTAAAAAAATACACACCTTGCTTTCACTTTGTAAGAGCTCGATATTGAATCTGTTGTATCTCTGTAACTGTAGAACTTGAATATCTGAGTTCATGTCCTACAGTATCCCTTTGAGTCCTCTTTCTAACCCCGCAAGTTTGATCAAGATTGGATTCTCCAAGGAAGAGTTATGCCAAATCTCCCACGATGATCAGATTATATACTAGTTTGGTAGAACTAACTTGTACGAAGTGCCACATGTCATTGTTTCAACCTTAGTACTTGAAACTAATATACAGAAACTACATGCCTTCCTGTTTCTGAAACTTCTTACGAAATTTAAATCTGATGCTCAGAAAGAAAGCTATGACGATTTTCCCCAGGTCACTTTTCTGGAATGTAATTCGGGAGTCTGCACAAACCCTAACTTCCTCAAATCATATCTCCGAACATATAGTGAGACAAGCTCTGAAATTCAGACCCAAAGTTCAGAACGATTTCAGCTCAAATGTTTTTTTTTTTTTTTTTAACTTCTGAGATGTTGCAGAAAAAAATTTATCGCGAAAAATCCACGATGACCTATTTGGAGCAGTGAAACCCTAGAATCCAAGGCTCTGATACCAAATGTTATGAAACCAGCTGACAAAAAGATAGAAAAGATAGATCAACGCCTTAGAATTCAGCCTCTTCAAGGGGAAAACCTCCTTTACATTACACAAATGAACAATTCACGGATGATACAAATGACAAGACCTCCTTTCTATACATAGAAGTCTAAGGGGTCATAATATATTTAGAGCCGACATAACAATAATAATGTAAGGTCACAATAATGACAATAGTGGGCTTCTATGGGGCACAATAATAAAAATATGGGGACTACATGGGCACAACAATATAATAAGGGGGTTGTAATAACAATAAGGGGTTACACTAGTAGTATAGGGACCTAACACAGGCTACTATCACAAATTTGTCTGCAATTATGGACGCATTTCTAGAACCCTCACTAATATTCTCAATAAAAATTCATTTCTCTGGATTGATGCAACTCAAGAGGCCTTCTTGGCTTGCAAACAGGCCATGTGCTCCACTCAAGTATGCTTTACCAGACTTCACCAAATATTTTTTAATTGAATGTAATGCTTCAAGAATGGGCATTGACATAATATTAATGCAAGAAGGTAGACCATTGACTTTCACGAGTCAACAACTTAGTGTCAAACATTTGGGTCAATATACATATGAGAAAGAGATGATGGCCATCTTACAGTAGTAGACACTTGGAAACCATACTTATTGGGATGACATTTCCAAATCTACACTGACCATCATAGCCTAAAATATTTTCTAGAGTCACGTCTATCATCTCCACAACAAAATAAATGGCTTGCAAAAATGTTGGGCTATAATTATGAGCTAATTTACAAAAAAGGGAATGACAATGTACTTTAATATTCCTTATCGCGCTAATTTGAGGATGAGGTCACCCTTCTATCACTCTCTTTACCCATACCAGATTGGATTCAAGAGGCCCACCATGAATGGTTCTCCCACCCCTCTCTGTCCTAAATCATTAATAACTTAAGATAAAATCCTAATTCTTCGAAATACTACTATTGGAAGGATGAGTTTCTTCACTACAAGGATTGGGTAGTGCTATCCCCGACCTCCGTCGTCAAACCCCGCATCTTGAAAGAGTTTCACTCCTCTCTGATTGTAGGAAATTTAGGCTTTCAGAAGACTTATGCACAGGCACAATACTCTTTCTTTTGGACATGCATGAAGAACAACATTCTTACCTTTGTAGTTGAATGTGATGTATGCCAATGCAACAAAGGGGAAACAATCAAGCTACCGAGAATCTTAAAACCATTTCCACTCCCTACTTTCGTCTAGACAAATGTTTCCATGGATTTCATTATAGGTCTCCCTACTTCCATTGAGATAGATGTTTCCATGGATTTCATCAGTCATCATGGTGGTTTTTGACAAACTTACAAAATATGCTCATTTTTGCACTCTGCCATGCCCACTTACCCTAACGTTGGTGGCTCAAGTTTTCATGGACCAAATATTCAAACTGCATGGCATGCCAACTTCCATTGTGTCTAATCAAGACCCCACTTTCACCAGAAAATTTTAGCAAGAAATTTTCAAGCTCCAGGGAACACAACTCCAACTAAGTAAAACTTACATACCTAAATAGATGGTCAAATTGAAGAAGTCAACAAATTTCTGGAGACCTATTTGCAGTGCTTCACTTCAGACAAGTAGCATCAATGGGTACAATGATTTCTTCTAGTTGAATGGAGGTATAATACTAACTATCATGAAGCCACCAAGATGATGCCATATGTGGAAGTGTTGTTATCGGGAAATCTAATGTCTATGCAGAGCTGCTAGTCCCACTAAGATGGGTAGCTATCTTAGAAACAAACAGATTAAAGTTACTTTCATTTTCCTTTATGAGAAGCAGATAGGAGAGGAGCAAAGAATACCAACCTCAATCTTTCGCTTTGTTCTCCGCTTGTTCCTTCTCCTCTTTGACAAATCTTTGCCACTCCTCCCTTGACCACTCTGCTTCAAAGAGTACCTGTAAAGTCAAAGCAGCATAATACCTTCAAAGTTCAGAGATCTACAATCATAAACAATTTAGGACCAGATATATATTGACCACACAAATGCATATATTAGCAAACATACAAGAATGTGGAGGAAAACTTGAATAGCT
>APFE031361386.1:0-22527 GCA_000404065.3 Pinus taeda | reverse complement strand
TGAAAATGCTGAAAGAGACAATGATGGGGGTCCAGATGGACTTGGCAGGTGGCCACCAATATCCACCTGGATCATCTATGCTTTAGAAGTTGAAATAGAAACTAAAATAACAAGAAGAAGGGTTTGGTTACAACCTACCTAAATCCTAATTGTCATATTTCCAACTAACATTATTCAAAAACGCGATCATTATGTAAGGAGACGATCCATATATGAATCTCAACACATATCTTATGACTCTCAACGTAATTGTTTTATTATTATTAAAGGGATACATATATTATGTTGATTTAATAAACCACACATCACATGTGAGCACAAAACTAAACTAGTTACCAAATTCCATAAATAAATAAAAAAATTATTAATACTTATTATCTCTCACATCCAACATTGATATGTATATATGATTTCAATCATACATACATATATATGATTTGGACCTTCAAGAATGATAAAATAATTTTACTCCTAAGCATATACAATTTTTAGAAGTAATGTGATTTTTCTATGGATTTTGAGAAGCAGAAGCAAGAAGAAGTTCTCACTTATTTTTATTTTGTATATATAAAATAAAAAACTACATTAACAAAGTAAACTCAATTTCATATAGAGGACTTTTCATACTAGGTTTTGATGAAAACAAGGAGACCCCCTTGATGAAAACGAATTCCGGGTCTCTTCGTTTTCAATATTTGTTTACAAATCATTTCTCAGGCCTATGGGTTATGGGCCCATGGATCATTTATGAATAGCTTCTTGCCTTCTCGTGATCACCTCCAACGAATCTTTAATCTTTCCAGTAAACACTAACTCTCTAGGTTCATCCATATTCACATTTGTGCCGCCTCCGCGCTCAGGTTCAACAATATGAATCACTGGATTCGTCCACATTAAAATCATCATTCACAGGCAGCGAATCCAAAACAGTGGACTCTGTTTCTCCCTCATTCTTAAACTCTGCCAAGACAGAAAACATGTCCCTTCTTCTTGTTTTTCTTCACATCACCATTACCATTGGCAGCGCCGTTGCCATTCATAGACCCCAAATTTACATCGTCGACATCTTCATCACCTCGATTTGATTGCTTGCCCTTCTTCCCCTTCTTCTTGCGTACAAATGAAATCTGGTTGACCTCTTCCTCAACGACCTCAGCGGTATTTTTATGAAAACCCTCATCGCCTTCATCGACATCTTTCTTGCCCTTCTTATTGTCTTTCACTCTGATACTTATTACCATTGTTTGGCCGCTTCAGGTTCTATCGATATGTCTCGCTACACCAAAGTATTTATAACCCTCAGGCTTCATGAAAGGCAACGCTCCTGGTGCTTCCTTTGGAACTTCGAACTGCAGGTCTCGATTTTATTTAGTTTGTGACTGTCCTTATCACAACGCAGATAAATCATATTTCCTCCTCCTTCTGAGACAGCGTTGCAGAATCAATCCCACCTCGACTGCTCACTAATGCAAACATTCTACTGGGCTGCGCAATTTCTTCAAGTTTTTTTTTTCATGGAGTCCGACGACGTTGTAGACTGCGTCGTTGTGAGGCTCCCTTGTAGGAACATCTTCTCCTTCATGAGAATTATCTTAACTGTCTTTGTAATCTCTTCAACATACTTCACGCATTCGGATTTCTCCCAATTAAATCTTCGATAGCCATCCTCGATAATGACTAAAACTTTGGATAGCTTTTTGTTTGAAAACACATTACATGTGACTTTGTATAGACATGCATGGCTCCAGAAAATAAAACAAAGTGCTGGTAAACAATAAAAACATACATAGACAGACTTAAATTCACTTCAAACTCATTTCTATTATTTACAGAGTCGATTACAAGTTTTAAGGCATCTCAGCCTTAATCCAGATTTTTCAGGCAACTACATTTTTGCCCTCTCTCATACGCACAGGTTTCTTTCCTCTCTTTTCTTCTTGCTTCTTGATTCACCCATGAATCCTTCACTTCTTATTACACATACATTCAATTTTTAACTGATTTTTCTAACTAAAATTAGTTCATTAACCGAATCTTGTTCAAGGTTGCCCTGGCTGCCCATGTGGTCAGCCACATGTCTTCATCTTCTAATTTTTTTCATTGAGGTGTCCCGATGCTCCTGCATCAGAACTCCCGAGGTACAAAAATTATGACCTCTTGGTCATATGCTCCCGAGGTACAAAATTATGACCTCCTGGTCATATGCGTTTCCTTCGCAGAACTGCCTTCTGTGAGCTGCAGCCAAACCCCTGCTGTAGCAAGTCCTCCCTGCTACCAGATGCCCTACCAAACTTCTCTCCTAAGCTTAGTCCTCTCGGCATCTCTGCGTTTCTCTCCTCTCGAACCAATTGAGCACTCCTGCTCCAGGTTTTCTGCGATATTCTCACCTTCACAAAATAAATTAAAAAAAAAAACTACAAGCTTACAAATCTTCAACAAACTGTACCTCTTCTTTCTTCGTACCTCTTCTTTCTTCTCACGCAAAAAAAAAACTCCTCTCCACAGGAAATCTTTCCTGCTCTGATACCACTTGATGAAAACGAAGAGACCCCCTTGATGAAAACGAATTCCGGGTCCCTTCGTTTTCAATATTTGTTTACAAATCATTTCTCAGGCCTGTGGGTTATGGGCCCACGGATCATTTATGAATCGCTTGTTGCCTTCTCGTGATCACCTCCAACGAATCTTTAATCTTTCTAGTAAACACTAACTCGCTAGGTTCATCCAGATTCACACTTGTGCCGCCTCCGTGCTTAGGTTCAACAGTATGAATCACTGGATTCGTCCACATTAAAATCCTCATTCACAGGCAGCGAATCCAAAACAGTGGACTCTATTTCTCCCTCATTCTTAAACTCTGCCAAGACAGAAAACATGTCCTTTCTTCTTGTTTTTCTTCACATCACCATTACCATCAGCAGCGTCATTGCCATTCACAGACCCCAAATTTACATCGTCGGCATCTTCATCACCTCGATTTGATTGCTTGCCCTTCTTCCCCTTCTTCTTGCGTACAAATGAAATCTGGTTGACCTCTTCTTCAACGACCTCAGCGGTATTTTTCTGAAAACCCTCATCGCCTTCATCAACATCTTTCTTGCCCTTCTTATTGTCTTTCACTCCGATACTTATTACCATTGTTTGGCCGCTTCAGGTTCTATTGATATGTCTCGCTACACCAAAGTATTTATAACCCTCAGGCTTCATGAAAGGCAACGCTCCTGGTGCTTCCTTTGGAACTTCGAACTACAGGTATCGATTTTCTTTAGTTTGTGACTGCCCTTATCACAACGCAGATAAATCATATTTCCTCCTCCTTCTGAGACAACATTGTAGAATCAATCCCACCTCCACTGCTCACTAATGCAAACATTCTACTGGGCCACACAATTTCTTCAAGTTTTTTTTTTCCATGGAGTCCGGCGACGTTGTAGACTGCGTCGTTGTGAGGCTCCCTTGTAGGAACATCTTCTCCTTCATGAGAATCATCTTCACTGTCTCTGTAATATCTTCAACATACTTCACGCATTTGGATTTCTCCCAATTAAATCTTTGATAACTTCCCTCGATAGTGACTGAAACTTTGGATAGCTTTTTGTTTGAAAACACATTACATGTGACTTTGTCTAGACATCCATGGCTCCAGAAAATAAAACAAAATGCTGGTAAACAATAAAAACATACACAGACAGACTTAAATTCACTTCAAACTCATTTCTATTATATACAGAGTCGATTACAAGTTTTAAGGCATCTCAGCCTTAATCCAGATTTTTCAGGCAACTACATTTTTGCCCTCTCTCATACGCACAGGTTTCTTTCCTCTCTTTTCTTCTTGCTTCTTGATTCACCCATGAATCCTTCACTTCTTATTACACATACATTCAGTTTTTAACTGATTTTTCTAACTAAAATTAGTTCATTAACCAAATCTTGTTCAAGGTTGCCCTGGCTGCCCATGTGGTCATCCACATGTCTTCATCTTCTAATTTTTTTCATTGAGGTGTCCTGATGCTCCTGCATCAGGTTTTCAAACACACAACCACTAGCTCTCTGATAACACCCATTGGGCACATAGGGGGAGAGGTACCATCCCACTCCCATCACGATGTAATAATAGGGGAAGCTCGAGTATTGGATCATCCTAATGACAGAAAATTCACACCATCATGACAATAGGTGAGGAGATGGAATACATTATCTAATATCATTAATATAATAGAAAGGGAAGGCCAACATGATTTAGAGAGCCATGGTTCGAGAGGAAGAAATGATGGATTTGATTCCAAGTGAGGGTTTCGCATAATTTTATCCCTCCAAATGTTGATTCTATTTTCATTACCTAGTATCCATGTGATATTATCTTGGAATACATGAAGATAAGTTTCCATTAGTTTCTAGATTTGCGACCCTCATTTTAAGTTGATGAATTGACTCAAGCTTCCACTTCTATCTCCACCTAAGTATTTTTTATGAAATAACTATTTCCACCAATTTTGGTCTTAAGTGATTGGCAATCATAGTTACCTCCCACCTAGAGCCATGTTCATTAAGGGTGAACCTTTCTGTCCAGCGCAACCATGATGCATAGGAGATTTTCCCATTTCCTAATTGACTAGATAATATATTTTCGTATTTTTGTTCCAACCTTTCCGTAAAAAAATTCTCAACTCTTGAGTAATAAAATCTCTAATGCACACATTGGGGGAAAGAATTGAAAAGAATTGGAATATTGGAAGACCTAGTAGGACCAACTTTAGAACAACCAATTATCTAGTAGATTTAGCCATTGTTCCCCCCATGAAGATATTTTTTATTTTATATTATTGATAAATATTGGATTATTATATTATTTTTAATCCTTCTTAATTCTTTTAGAGTTGAAAAAGTGGAGTAATAAACTTGTAGGATTTTTTTAACCAGTGGGTCCCAGCTTGGAAAATTGGAATCTGAAACCTTTCAGAAGAAGTTTGAAGCATCAATTGGAATTTTTTGTAGTAAAAATTATGTTTGATGCTTAAAACTACTTATGGAAGATTTCAAAATTTCCTCTTAAGTGTTTGACCCCTAGGATTATTCTACACATGAGTACTTCCAATTGTGTAAGAACCACCTCAATCAAAGTTTCTATACAATATTGCTACCACCCAGAAATTAGCCTTCCTATTTTGATGAGTATGATATGAGAGGCTTCCATATCCCCAATTATTAATAGAAAATGGGGTATCCATGTGATCATAATGAGATGACATGTGATCATAATGAGATAGAATCTATAACAGTTGATACTATAACACTAATTAAAAGTTTAAGGAGTCAAACTTAACCACTAGTATATTATTTGACTATGTTATAATTGGAACACTATGAAGAAAAGGGGTCGATTCTATTTGATTATATATGTTTCAAGATCAGTAGAGCAGTTAAGAGAGAGAGAGAGAGTGAGAGAGTGAGAGAGAGGGAGAGAGAGAGAGAGAGAGAGAGAGAGAGAGAGAGAGAGAATTTTTATATTGTAGTGGTCGACAAGCGAAAGGTCTCACTCCTTTATACCCACATTTATTTCCATTCAGAGAAAAAGAGAGTGGAGCAGCCTCACCTTCTAGTTGGGTTTTCCTATGAATGGGTGAACTAGGTCATATCTTGTGTTAATGCAGTTTGTGAGTAATTTTTCTATCTTTTCTATACATTTTCTGCAAAAGTTATAATTTCCATGCATATACAATAAACAATAATCAATAAATTTATAAATCTAAGGATAAATTAACCCTCATATTGTAGATTTCATATTTTCTTATATACTTTAGTGGATCTATTGTGACACATTGTCTAGTGGAATATCCACAAAAATTATAGATCACTTATGCAAGGCCATTTTCTGAGAATTAGAAGAAGTCTCGTGGCTAATAGAGATTCATAAATATTTGAAGGATGGTCATTCATCTTAGGAGGGTATTTTGAGTTTGGCTTGTATGGATTATTTCCTACAAGACGTATTATTCCATGTGTGGAGAAGTATTTTCCTTTTTTTATAAGGTGACCTGAAGCATATGAATTGTTCAATTATTTCATCGAATATGTTAGTTATAATTATTGAGGCTCCACCTAATAGGAGTGTTTCATTGAAAAATGAGTATGGTTAACCTCCTTGAAACCAATGACTATTTTCATCATGGGTAGATTACCAATCCTTCTTTCATAATCTAGATTTCTACTTAAACAATTAGATAAATAAAAGGGGGAAAAGGACACTAATTTCGAGGACCATCAAAGGCTTTAAATAAACTAATTGATTTACAATTATCCAGTGGTGAAATCCAAGGATATATTATACTATCAGAATAGGAGGTAACTCCTCAAAACGAATTGTATCTTTGCATTAAGATTGATCATGGATATATACAAGCAGGAAGGGACTCTTGGGCTTCACCTCCTAGTGTCTCTTCATATTCCTATTCTCCATTATTTATTATTTACATATATTCACCCAATCTAAATGATTAGACATCCCCCCCCCCCATTCTAAAGGGTTGTTGGTGGGTCCAAACATCATTCTAAGCCTTTCTAACTTTTCCCTTCATGTGCTTTGCTGAAGATGTCTGCAATCTTATCATTAGTCAAACAATGGGGTAGATGGATTGTCTTGGCCTCAACATGATGTCAAATCAAATGGTATTTTGTATTGATGCGCTTCGTTCAATCATGGAACTTTTGGTTCTTGACCAACTTTATTGCAAAGGTGTTATTAATCATGAGTGGAGTTGAATGAACTTGTTTCACCTAAAAATCTTCAATCATTTTCCTCAGCCACACAATTTCCTTTGTTGCCTCAGTTGCTGCCACATATTCTGCCTATATTGTGGAATTTTCTCAAATTGATTGTTTTTGTGATCTCTAGGAGACAGATCCTGATCCAAGACTCATAGCATAACTTGAAGTAGATACCCTAGTTTATTTGTCTCCATCGAAGTTTGAATGAGAGTATCCAATCAAGCTGAAGTCACCGGCATGTGTATACTTGAGTCCAAAGTCTTGAGTTCCCTTCAAGTACTTCAGAACTCTTTTTGCAGCAGACCAATGTCCATTCCAAAGTTTTTTGCATAAACCTAGATAGGATTCCAACAATAAATGAAATGTTTGGTCTGGTAGTAGTAAGGTAGTCGATACTTCCTACAACTTGTCTATACTTTGTTGCATCCTCAGATTATTTTCCTTCAATGGATGTGACCTTCAAGTTTTGTTCCCTTGGATTAGTTAAAGGATTGCACTCAGGCATGCCTAACTTGTTCAATATATATCCAATGTACTTCTTCTAAGAGAGGAATATAAACTTTGGATGTTGAGTTACTTCAATACCAAGATAGTAGTGAACATAACCCAAGTCAATCATCTCAAAAACTTTCCTCAACTCCTTCTTTATGCATGCAATGTAGCTCTCATTGTTCCCTATCATCAAAAGGTCATCTACATACACCACAAGAAATACAATTAATTTTCCAAATTTCTTGACAAACAAAGTTACATCATCAAGATCATAATGTTTGAAGTTGAGTTTCAAAAGATGCTCAATTAACTTTTTATAATAGGCTCGTGATGTTTTCTTGACACCATACATGGATTTCACAAGCTTACATACTTTGTGTTATTGGTCCTTCACAACAAATCCTTATAGCTGGGACATAAAAACATTCTCTTCAAAATCTCCATTCAAGAAAGCAAATTTTACATCCATTTGATGGACTTTCCATCTATTTTGAGTTTTCAAGGAAAAGAGTGTCTGAATGGTAGCCCATTTTGCTATGGGGTAAAGGTTTCCTCATAATTGACCCCTTCCTTCTGTGCAAAACATTTTTCCATGAGCTTTCCTTTGTGCTTGTCAAGTGAGCCATATGATTTATACGTGTTCTTGTAGACCCACTTGTAGCCAATTGGTTCGCTTCCCAATGGAGGATCAACTAGCTTCCAAGTGTCATTCTCTATCAAGGCATCATACTCCTTTTGCATCACTTCTTTCAATTATTCATGAGAAGCAGATTCTTTAAAGGAATTTAGTTCAAAATATGTAGACAAATTCAGTTCACAATCATAAGAAACGTCCATATCAACAAGTGAATCTGAATCGTTTACATCACCTCCATTTTGCCTGGTTGATTTTCTTGTTCCTGTCTTTCCAACCTCAATAGGATAAACACTTTCAAGTGTTCTTATCATCCATTTTGGAGGACCTTTCTGAGATGGCTCAGGCTACTCAGTTGACTGAGTTGGAACTGAGTCATGATTGAGTCTCCCAATTCTGTCAATAACATAAGTCAAAGTATCACTAGTTGTTCGAGCTTCATGTGGGGGAGAGAGTGTTTTGGAAGAAGATTCCATAGATTAATCTAGTATAGCAATCCCCCCTTCAGGATGTGGAATCTGATTACCAAATCCTTGAAACAATTTTGCATCTAAATTTGTCCAAGTGATCAAGATGTCACTTAACAACATTGTAAAATTTGGAGGATTCAAGAAATATTATATCTCTAGATACAACAAATTTCTTATTAACTTCACCATAGAGTTGGTATGCTTTGGATGTATTTGAATACCCCCAAAAGATACACTTACGACTGCTTACACCAAGTTTATTTCTTTGTTCCTTTCGTATCACGACATAACAGGTGGAACCAAAGACCCTGAGATTCTTTAGTGAAGGAATGTGGCCATACCAAATTTCATAAGGATTCTTGTTTCGAATAGCATTAGATGGACATCTATTCTTTACATAAACAACACATAGAAATATATGATCCCAAAACATCAATTTTACATTCTTGAAAGACATCATGGAACGTACCATATTTAAGATTGTCATGTTCATTCTTGACCTACACCATTATGTTGGGGATTGTAAGGCACAATTGTTTTATGTTTGATCCCATACTATTGAAGATAGTTTTAAAATTCATTTGAAGTGTATTATTTTCCATTATCATTCTGAATAGATCGAATATGAGATTGTGCATCATTTTTAATCCATGTATGAAAGTTCTTGAATGTTTGAAAAGCATCATATTTTTTCTTCTATAAATAAACCCAACACCTTTTGGTGTAGTCATCAATAAATGTCATCATATATTTATTTCCATTTGCAGAAGGAACATGCATTGGACCACATAAATTTGAATGAATGAGTTCAATTTTCCCATGTGCTATGGAATGTGAATCATGAAAAGACTATTTGTTATGCTTTCCTAGAATACAAGCATCACATTGCTTAATTTTCCTAGGAATTCTAGGTAGACCAATAACACCACTTTTCTTCAACATACGAAGGTTGTCATAAATCAAGTGTCCAAATATAGCATGCCATAAAATATGTGATGGAAATGTACCTTCATCATAATGAGAATTGTATGATAAGTTTTGTGCATGAGAAGCTATACCTTGCAGCTTCAGAAATCTTTCTTCTTCTATCCCCATCATGACAAATGAGTGATCTGAAGCTTTTCTAACCTCAAACTTGCCATCAAAAATATGAATGGAGTGTCCTTTCCGGTGGATGTGGACCAAGGACAACAATTTTCTTCTCATCTCCAACAGATATAAAACATCATGAAGAAGAAAGTCTAGAAGACGACGCAGTTTGAGCCTGATTGTGACAAGCCCTGATGGCTTGATCTTTTATTTGTTTGCAAAGTATACTGCTCCATCACCATTGTCAGTAAATTATTCAAAAAAAATCTCTTCTAAAATTCATGTGGAAATTTTCCCTTGAATCAAGCAACCAATCATTTTACCAAGAAGCAAGTGAAGCATTGAACATGTCTTCAGTTACTCCAATATTACAATGTTACACAACATAGTAAGCAAACTCAAGTGCTTTACCATTCTCTTTGCCATTGGTTTTACCTTTGGATTGATTTATTTCTTGCTCAATTCTGTCCCAAGGAAACTTAGATGTAGATGCATCATGTCCATCTCTATTGCAATGTATGCATTGAAGATCAAATTTTTCTCCTTGAGATTTCAACTTTCTTGAAATGACTCAAGATAATTTGAATAAGTGGGATATAGTGACGTGAAATTTTTATGAGAGGAATGTCAGTTGAATATGAATGGTTTTTATATTATGCATAATATATCTTACCTTTGATTCTAAAGAATGAGGATCGTCATTTTTCAATTCAAGTTGAAAAATTTAATCATCAATTGGACAACTTCAAGTTTATAGTGTGAGTCATAGAGTTCCTTTAACTTCTGTAAGGCTTCAAAAGAATTTGAAAATGGTGAAATATGATGACTCACCTCTTCATTTGCAGATGCCTCAATGAAGGAATAGGCCGCCTTTCTTGTTTTCCCAAATGGAAATCTCCTTATATGAGGTGGGATTTGTCGGTTTATTATCTCCTTCTACTACACAAACTCCTTTCCACAACTCATTAAAAATGAGAGTGTTTTTTTATCTTCCGCGACCATTCTGGATAGTTCTCATTTCTAGAAAGGACTACTCCAATAATAGATATCAGTGAATTTGTATTAAATATCACGTACCATATAAAAAAAATATACTTTGCTGTCAATATATAAAATTTGCACTCCAAGTGATAAAAAAAAAAAAAAAAACAATTTTGGTGTAAAATTAAAAAAATTCACTCTGATATGTAGGACAAAGGTAATACTTCGGGGATTGGTTACATGGCAAAGATGGATGTGGGGAGGGTATTATGTGGGGTAAGGGAGATATGGGGAGGGTGCATATGGCGTGGAGGTATGTCAAAGGAAGTGTTTGCAGGAGGTTGCATATGGAGGCAGGGGAAGGGCCGCATATGGGGAGTGTCAAAGCTAATTAGGAGGGTCACATATGGAAGCGATAACATTTTGATTTTGGAGGATGGGGGAGGGTTCGAATAGTGGAAGAGGTGAGGAGAATTGACCTACAACATATGGATTAGAGTGGTCGACGAGGGTGTTGTGGGAGCATAGTCGGGTTGTATGTGGACTGTGTAAAATGGAGGAGCATTGTATGTAGACTATGGTGGAGTGGAAAACGTTCGACGTTTTAGAGGGGAGTCGAATGTGATGGAGAGATAATTTTTTTTGTGCAGTGGGAATACCAAGGAAGTTGATGTATATCAACAAGGTCGATGTATATCAAGGCAACGTATGTAGTCAGCGTTAACCTATGTATGGAGGCCAACGTGCGGTGTGTAGGGTGACAACGATGGAGCTAGTGCTGAGAGGGAGTGTATGGTAGCGACATGGTAATCAGGGTATGGTAACCAAAGTATGTAGTGTTAAAAAAAAAATGTAGAAGGTCGAGAACAACAGTGCAGGCAAAGTATGAGAAAACATTGGGGCAGTGTCGGATTCCGCGAATATAGCAATATGGAGTATTGAATAACATTTGTGGGTGCACAAGTACCAAATGCATAGTAAATCAGTGGTGAGGGAGAACTCAAAAAAATGTAAATGTACATGAGATTATAAAACACGTAGAGGACATAACAAAGGAATGGAGAATATTACAAACTCTAGAAATGGCAGAAGGGAGTTACAAGGGAAGAAAAGCTAAAAATGGAGCTCGCTTTGGTGTGACCATGTCATACCAAGAGGAAACTCCTCAAAATGAATTGTATCATTGCATTACGATTGCTCATGGATATATACAAGAAAGGAGAGACTCTTGGGCTTCACCTCCAAGTGTCCCTTCATATTCATATTCTCCATTATTTACTATTTACATTATTTACATATATTCACCCAATCCCAATGATTAGGTGTTACAAGAGGAGATCCAGGAAATAAATTCAGAGTTGAAACAATATCTTCATGGAACATGAAATGGAAAACTATGTCTAACACACTCAAAGGAAATATCCATGTCAAACTTTATAATTATTCATTTTTCACCTTGTTGCTTGTTTGAGTAAATGGATTGTTGTTCCAATATGATGTTATCAAATATTTGATGCTTCTGAATAAATCCACCTTGGTTTTCAAAGATTATGTTAGTATTAAAATTCCTAGAAGATGTAATAAGAACCCTTACTTAAGTAACTAGGTGACAAATGACCCTAAGAAAAATTTGATTGTTGACATCATTCTAGATTTGCAACACAAATGGAAAATATGCAGTAAAAGAAAACAAGATCTAAAACAAATAGCAGCAAAAATTATGTATCCAAAATAATAACCCAGTGGAAAGACAATTTTAAACAAATAAACCTTTATTAATAACACCCAGTGAACTAGATCTACAGATTAGCATGTAAGTCTACCTCCGTGGGATGTGTCATTTGATATCATTGATGCTTCAGAAATAGAATTTCCTCTCTCAATTACGTGAAAAACCCAAACAAACTGAAGAACTCAAATGGGAGCTCAAGAAAATGATCATAATATTGACGATGATAATGATCATGGTGGAGAATGGATGAAAAACCCTCCTTTACATAGAAAATTATCGATTTAATCTCGAAAATGGAGAATAATAAAATATTAGTGACCAAATTCAGATCTAACTACTTGGAATACTTTATTTATTTATTGGAGAGTGAAAAGGAATTTAAAATCGTTAAATTCCTTTATTTAGAAATAGTTAACAAATAAAATGATTTATTAATTATTTTGTGAGAAACAAGAAAGTTGTGAACTCAAAGTATTATTAAATAATGATTTAATAATTATTCTAACAACATAAATAAGGAAATTCAAACAAATAATGGTTTATTCAAATATTCCTAAGGGATTTAGTCAAATGTGACAAGGAATAATTATTAAATAATGATTTAATAATAATTCCTAGAGAATATTAAATAAATAATGATTTATCTAATTATTCTGATGGGGTTTTACTATTTAAATCAGAAAATAATTTAATAAAACTGCTTTGCTAAATTATTTTCCACAGTGAAAGTGATTTTACTATGGTAAAATTAAATCCGCATAGTGTATTTCAATCCACCTAGTTAGACATGGCTAGATGATAATTTTTTGGTGATAAGAGATATCCTACGTACGTATGAATGTTAGGAGAAAATCTTGTGACCAGAATACATTGTAGATTAGAGTTCCACGAGACACCAAAACAGGAGTCAGAGAGAGACAGAGATCTGAATCAAGTCAAGGATGGACAAATAATGGAGAGGGTGAGACCTACAATACTAATAGAAGTCTCCTTTATGTGGTATTATGTGATCTCAAATGAGGTGGGGGAGGTATACCCATACCCACCAATATAATTGAGTACAAAGAATATTGGTGAGCCTAGTAATGTGGGGTTGAGCTACAAATTACATGATACATGATACATGATACACTAGCATCAATGGGCCAGAAAATAATACACTAGATCCCATATACATAATGGGCGTGGAAAAACATAGGCCAAGATTGAATACAATAACTTCTAGGTGAATGAGATATAATACCCCTAAAACTAACATGTGGAAGGGGGATCAAAACCAAGGAAGCCCTGCAAAATAGGAAAGGGCTCTGAAAATCTGAATGGATCATCTAGAGGAGACATGCATGCTGTGGGAGATGTAAGTGGTGGAAATTGAACACATCAAAGCTGTTGAACTACATTTGAGGTTGGATCAGAATCTAAGGTCATCCAGGAATGTGGGGGGCTACATGAAGGACCACCCCCTCATTAGGTCTAAAACATCTCTTACACACCCACGAATCTTGGGACAATCATCTAGGTCACCAAACTATCAAGCATACGAATCTCAATCATGTGATAAGGAGCTGAGGTCGAGCACATGAGAAGCAACCAAGTCAAAGGGAAATAATGAGTCCCTTTTCTTGATCCAATGCACTGAACAAAAATTGAAGCTGGAACCAAGGTACACCACCCTCTAGACTATTGTTTTGGAATAAATGTGGTGAGGTCGATAGAAGAGAGGCTGCTAGAGTTAAGGCAATGAGGAATCCTCAACAAAGGGATGAGGGAACATAACAGAGTGACTGATGGATTGAAACTAGGTATGATGATGGAAGGAAACATGATGGATGGTGGATTTATGACTTCACTTGTCAAAGCATAAAAATGTGGTTGACCTAGCCACAATTGACTTGATTCTGAATGGGATGGTTGATGACTCAAACAGGGGTTGAAAAAAGATAGATAAGAAGGGTTGGAGGCCAAAAATGGAAGAAATGTGGCATGACAAAGAATGAAACATTATATCAAGATGCAATGGGAACTCATAATATATTCCATAAGTACAAGTGTGACACATATCAGATGGTCTGAACAAGGGTGACTCGATGATGATGACACATGGGGGATGCCTAGTGGGGACCATAAAAACATGAGTAAATGATTGTTACCCATTACAAAAACCATCATGTAACTCAACCAATGCAAAGATAAAGTGGTACCAAAGTATGGATGGCTCAGACAAAGAGATTTGGTTTTTAGAGGCAGCAAAGTGAGACCTTAAGGAAGAAAGGTCTTCCAGGTGAAGTTTAAAATTACCAAAAACAAAGAGATACCCATTATAGAACTTGGTGAGATATTTCCAAAAGTGCTAATGGTTCGTGAAACAAAGCTATGGTTTAGTTGCAATGGGTGACGAAAAAAGCTAGGGTTTTTCCTATAAAAGGGATTTTTTCCTCCAAATCCAATTCATTTTCATAGTGAGTTGTGGAGAATTTAGAGAGGTGGAGAAGGCCCTAAACCTTGTGGAGATTGTAGCGGAAAAACCAAACATTCGAATGAGGATCTGTGACTTTTAGGTAGATGACCTCACTTATCTAAAGCTAGCTTTAATGCTTCTTGGAAGGATGGTTGCCAGTGAAGATGTAAGGACATGGTGATCAGATCGTAAATCTGGCATCACACAGAGTAGATTGTTTGAACATGTGGTATCAATGATCTACAATATGTGATCTGAATATGGCTCGCCAGAAAGGCCAATAGGACAAACTATACAAGGAATGAAAGTATAATTGACAATACTAGATCATTGGGGTCTAGGCAAAGATTTATGTTGATCAAGTGAGAATGTGGCTAAGGGGGGAAACATTATGCCCCCAAGCATGAGATATTATCCCCCAGCATATGTCACAGGGGGAATTGATTTTGTATGCAAAGGTGGGAATGATGCCCCTTAGCAGGAGGATTTTGTGGAGTGTCATTATGTTCCAAGTGTTCAAATAAGGGATTCAAGAATCTCGGCCCAATTTGCATGATATACTCCAAAGGATGATGAGGAGATGGAGGGGCATGTGTGCCTCCCATTTTGTATGAATGGATGGAGTATGCTATGGGCATACCAAATGTATTTAGAGTAATGGAATCCAAACACATTTTGATGATGCGGTTCACCATTTGTTTATGTATGACTTCTTATGGGAAGAATGGATATATACATTTAGAGAAAGGAAATGGTGGATTACCAATCTCGTTTGGTATTGAATATATGAATCAAAGGGATTGAATTTCTGGGTTCGCATACATGGTTTCACTTTACCAAAGAGTGGATTCTGATATAATGAATTGATGCTCACCAAGAAAACATGGGGTTTGAACAACAACAATGTCTAAGGGACTGGGTTGTTGAGGTAAGATGGAGGAATGAGTAAGTGGATCATCCCAAGACTGATATGAAGTGAGATGAGACTCTAGATGTTATTCTAAATGGGGAAGAATAATGATACTAGAGTTGAAACTATGAGATGGACTATGAGGGTTCAGGGGAATTTCTTCACTTAGACTCTCAAAAATGGATGCACCCTTACTCAAACATTGAGTGGAAATGCAATGGCAACAAGGTGTACGTTGTTCGATGTCATGGTTTCAAAGTAAGGGGTAGTTGAACCAATCGACCTCACCATTAGTGAAGTCTTTGGACTCCACAACATATTCATCATGGTTCTATTGTGGAAGGAAGTATGCATGATGGTGCATATCATCCCAAGGGTAATCAAGAGTGGTCATGGCTTCCATGATGTCTTCATTGGTGTGGAAGATGGGCTGAATGGAGGAGAAAAGACAACATGGTGAGGAAGAGATATCTGAAGCATCTTCATGAGAAACGAGGTTCACATACACATTATCACGATTGGGAGACATATGACTAGTAGAGGGGACATCTACTGATGTTGAGACTGATCTATCCATTGAAGGAGGTTCAACAAAAAATCGAGAGGAGATATTTAATGGAGTTTCCATTTGTTAGTATGAAAATTCCTGGAAGATGTAGCAAAAACCCTCACATAAGTCACTAGGTAACAAGAGACCGTAAGAATAAGTTGATGGCTTCAGTCATTCTAGATCTGCAACACAAATGGAAAATCTGTAGTAAAAGAAAACACGATCTAAAACAAATAGCAGCAAAAATGATTTATCCAGAATAATAACCTAGTCGAAAGATGATTTTAAACAAATAAATCTTTATTGATAACAATGTGAAGGCGATCTACACATTGGTCTATAAGTCCCCTCCGTGGCATGGGTCCTTTGATATCCTTGATACTTCAGAAATAGAATTCCCTCTCTCAACCATGTGAAAAACCCAAACAAAGTGATGAACTCAAATGGGAGCTCAAGAAAACGCTGATAATATTGACGATGATAGTGATCATGGTGAAAAATGGATAAAATCTCTCGTTTATATAGAAAAGTATAGAGTTAATCTCGAAAATAGAGAATAATAAAACATTATTGACAAAATTTAGATCTAACTACTTGGAATACTTTATTATATTTATTGAAGAGGGAAAACCTATTTAAAATGGTTAAATTCCTTTATTTAGAAATAATTGACAAATAAAAATATTATTAATTATTTAGTGAGAAACAAAAAAGGGATGAAATCAAAATAATGATTAAATAGTGATTTAATAATTATTCTAATAACAGAAACAAGGAAATTCAAATAAATAATGAGCTATTTAAATATTCCTAAGGGATTTAGTCAAATGTGACAAAGAATTATTAATTATTGAACAATGATTTAATAACAATTCCTAGATAAAATTAAATAACTAATTATTTATCTAATTATTATCATGGAATTTTTTTATTTAAATTGGAAAATTTAATAAAAGTGGTTACTAAATTATTTTCCACTGTGAAGTTGATTTAACTATGGTAAAATTAAATCCACATGGTGTATTTCGATCCACCTAGTTAGAAATGGCTAGGTTATCATTTTTTGGTGATAACAGATTAGATTTTCCAAAATAATTTTTGACCTTGTTGCAATGAATTTTAATATTGTCTTGTAGGAAACATTCCAGACATCATTAGGTATAAATCTTTCAAACAAGGATGGTTTAACTTCTTTCAGAATTAGCGCTAGGAATGAGGAAGTGATCCCACCTCCCATCTTGAAACATTTGTAAACATAAGTTTGTTTAGAAATCATGTTGCTTGCATATTAGGGTAGATTTCTCTTTCATGATAATTAGTTGTGAGAGTTTGTTGACATGCTATTATTATGTTCTATTCTTCATCAAGAAATTACCAAAATGTACATGAAGATCACAAAGAAATAAAAGAACACAATAAATTAGGCTCACCAAGCTAGGGTCAAAACCATAGAACGCGGGAAGCCCAAAAAAAGTATCTTCTTACAGAATATGAAGTGAGATATCTAATGCCCATGATGATGATAAAAACTCCAACCCTCAAGATGTAAGTTCAAGCCCTCCTTCCACATAACAAAATCATCAACATCTAAAAGACCAACAACATGTATAACAACGGGAACAATTTTCCAATAAGAGATGTGTCATGGCAGAAGGAGAGATTTAATATAGCCTTTATGTGCTTAGGAAATGTTAGATGATCCTTAATTTGTGTCTAATTTGGAGGCCCATCATGAGGCAGGTAAGGTTCTAGTCAACTTAGTAAATTCATTATTAACCCTTCTAATACAAGCATTGGTTCTAAAATATCAACCATTCTCAGATGTAGTACTTTGATAACTTTTCTCATTGAAAAAGAAGACATCCCTAACCCACTTTGAAATTATTTTTTTCCACATAGGATCTCAAAACGTATTTCATGTTTTTTCTTCAAGATGGTTCACAGACAATGAGTGACCGCTACATCCACGAGAAAATCCAGGTAGATCAACCCGAAGGGATCTACCTGCCAGCGAAACTAGCAAGGGCTAACCCCAAGGGCATTGAGGAGATTTCACTCTCTGACCTCCCGATAGGCGATTCAATTAACAATAGAAACTTCACTAACTCTTCTATCGCTTGGGGCTTCAAAACTTGTTTCAAATTGTATGAAGAAAAATATGAAAAAACTTGTCTCATTCTCAAAAACAAAGCAAAATGTTCTAAGTAAAAGATAAGCCATAACACACTCTCTATTATTATATATAAATAAATATCAAATAATATATGAAAACCAAACTTACCCACAACAAAACAAAAAAATAGTTAATTATGTTTTAATGAAAAGTCCTTGTTTTGAAAAATTAAGATGATCAAAACCATAATAGTTATATGTCTAATAGAAAATGAACCCGTCGTAGCCATTTAGTGTCATTAGTAATGAGAATGAAACTGATTTAAACACAATTAATAAAATTTTACTTAGATGATATTTATTTTTATGTATTTTTTTAATATTGAATCATAAAAATTATAATGTTTAAAAGAATTATAATTTTATTTAGTATTATTTAAAAAAAAAAAATTAAACATTTGGTTTGACATTGTTATTATAAATTTTAAGTAATATATTACCACACTAACAACTACCTTATATTTTTACTATAATTTTTTAGATGCAATTGTAATATTCATACCGTAATTTTTATTGTTAATTTAATTATAATGTACATTAAATGGATAGGTCATAAATCGCTAACCTGAAACAAAGTTTCTGGATTATTTTTAAATAGAATAGGAGATAAATTGTGTGAGTTAATTCTATGACATGTTGATGGTACCTTCTTTTTTAAATGGTGACTGATTTGCAATAGGCTCTAGCAACTCATGGCATGTATCAACCATAGTTTGAATTGAGAACATGTTGACAGTGGACAATTGATATCCGTAACGCCAATTGGTTTAGATATTATCCCTTGATGTTACAGGGATTGGTTTAAAAGTATGGAAGGGATTAGAATCTCCTCCCGGCAATGTTTTCTTGGCAATAAAATTAGTGTAACCAGTGTCTGAGATGGAACCTCACAGCGGAGATACTGAATGCAACTAAGAAATTGAATGTATTCCCATAAAAATTCGAGTTAAATTTATATCGTATGTTTTATGGAATAGTTTTATTGGTCGGGAAGTCATCTCTTTTTGGATCGATTTTTATAAAAGGGGAAATATTGATTTTTTGGGATAAGGTTCGAGTTAAATTTATATCGTATGTTTTATGGAATAGTTTTATTGGTCGGGAAGTCATCTCTTTTTGGATTGATTTTTATAAAAGGGGAAATATTGATTTTTTGGGATAAGGTTGGAAGAGTAGGTGTATTTGAGTGATAGAGATTTTTTGTTTTTTTTCCTCACTATTAAAATGATTTTAAAATGTTCATTTATTTATGTATGTTTTAATTATAAGTGATTAATTATGTAGATAGAAATGTCTATTTTAATAGGATACACAAATCAAAGATTGAGATTTATCTCCATAATATTTATGTTCATTTTGGACTTTTAATCAAATTGATTAATTAAAAAGACATGATATGAACGAGTGCTATATGAAATGAATTATAGTTTTTTTGGCATATGGTATTAATCAACCATGATATTGGCCCATGGTATTGTATTGAAAGCTATTTACAAATCAAGAATATCTATAATAAAGTAGAAATGAATTTCAACCAGGAAAGTCAGAGTGGTTGTTGACATGTTTGTCCCATTCATTCCTTCGCCTGGTAGACAAAAATACTAGAAGCCATAGCCACGATTATTCATAAAAATTGGTAGAGCATTATCAATCTGAAATCACAAGAACAATTCTTGTAATCTTCTTGGATTAAGGCTTTCTAGTGAGGAGAGTGGAGATTTGTTTAAAGATTTTATTTTCTGATTCATGGACGATTTGAATCAAATAATGACAAATTGACAAAGACTCACTAATAAAGTATCGGTGTATTATTTTGAATATGAAGAATCCAACTCAGGCTAAAGACTTAGTTGGGATGTTTACATTGCTTAGTCTGATAGCCCTGACCTCCCTTATCATACCAATTTTTCCTGCACAGGGTGATCAACATACTAGTTTCGTTTTCAATGGGTTCAATGGTTTTAAATTGATTTTGGAGGGTGGGGCTTCAATCATCCATTCCAAATCTATTTTGTACATAAAAAATCACTCCCATTTCATACTAGGCCACACATTGTATTCAATGTTAAAATAATATAATTATTCCTCCATGAGGAGTTGGCTAAACATAGAGAGTCAGTTAACTGAGTGATTGAATGATTGAGTGTTTGAGTGGTGAGTCAAGTCAAGTAATAGACGAATTTAGTGTGTGGTTGCATATGATTGCATGTCAAGATATTTTAGGCAAGTCACTAATTGGAAAAGGTTAAATACCCTTCACTGGGTTCATTATAAGAATCATGTTTTGTGTGATCAATAGAAGAGAAGAAGCTCATCTTTCATGTGTGAATTCATGCTTTTTCTCCTCTGCCTTTCCAACATTCAATTCCCATGGAGATGAAAAGCAACGGGACACTTTCCTCCTTCAACACTACCTTCATTTTCAGCATGGTGCCCCCCGAACGCAGGTGGGAACAGAATAGCCTTCATTCTCATGCCCTATTCTTCTCCCCACGGTGCCCTGTCAGCCGAGTATCTGGGCCTGCTCAACTTTTCCCTGTAATGGGCATATACAATCTCTTGTTCGTAGTGGAGTTTGATACGAGAAAGAATGTGGAATTCAATGACCCCGATGACAACCACATGGGTGTGGACATCAATAGCCTTGTTTCTATGAAAAATGAGCTTGTCGAGTATTGGAATGGGGAGGATTTCCATGGATTCAGTCTCAAGAGTAGATAGAACATATAGGCCTGGATCGATTATGATCATATTCAGATCTAGATCAATGTCACCATCATGTTGGCTGGCTTGCTGAGACTGGAGAGGCTGCTGATATATCTGAAAATCGATCTCGATAGCATTCTGCAAGAAAAGATGTTGTTCAGTTTGTAGTGGCTACCATAAATTTCGTCAAAGACCATTACATTATGGCATGGAACTTCACCACCAATGGTATGACAACACCCTCGATAAGTCACATCTCTCTTCGTTTTCTAACACGTATTCCAATTCCCCAAGCCTGGGATTCATAGCTGCCATTACAGTGACGACTCTGGTTATCTTATCTCTGGTACTTGTGGCTGCAATTTTGAATAGAGACAAGAAGAGAGAAAGGATCGAAGAGTGGGAGAAGGAGTTTTAGCCTCATAGATTTGCTTATAAGGATCTCAGTATCACAATGAATAAGTTTCGGGACAAAAATATTTTGGGGCACAGGGATTTTGGCAAGGTTTATAGGGGGTTCTTCAAGGGACCGGTCAGGAAGTCGCAGTGAAATGCATACACATTAAATCTAGATACATTATATATCACTTTGTTTTTCTTGTGCTACATTACAAGCTAAAAACATGTTATCATGGTTCTGATTTTCTTTTGTGAAATTTACACTTGCCTTTTTACTAATGTCATATTGCTTCTTTCTATATTCATTTTCATAATGACCGTACTTCTTACATTAATGACATTGACCTTGAGATTTATCATACCTCTGACCTTGTGCTTGATTTTGGCTTGGCCTTGACTTGGATTTTGATTGCTACCTCTTCCACTTCAACTTGAAGGGCTGCTTATTCCACCTCTGTGTGGGCTTCTTCCTCCTCCTCTAGCATATGATATTCCTTTGCCTCTACCTTGATCAATTGAAACTTGTGTCATGAAGGCATGCTCCAATGAGGAGCTTATTGCTCTATTCACTCTGTGTTCATGAGAAATCAATGATGCATGAAGATCATCCACTGAGAACTATGAGAGATCCTTTGTCTCTTCTATGTCCACAACAATGGCATCAAACCTTGCTGACAAACTCCTCAAAACTTTCTCAACTATTTTTCTTTCTTCAAGTGTCTCACCATGAGACCTGATTTGAGTAACCAACCCAATTACATGTGTAAAAAACAAGTCTACATTCTTAGACTCTTTCATACAAAGTGTTTCAAAGTCTCTTCTCAACATTTGCATCTTTGTTGTCTTCACTTTTTCTATGCCTTGGTAGGCTGTCCGGAGGATGACTCATGCTTGCTTGGACTTCGTTGTTGTTGCAACCCTTGGTAAAACACTTTCATGAACTGCTTGAAAAATGTGGAAGAGGGATTTTGCATCCTTCTTCCTATTGTCCCTTCAGAAATCTCTTTCTGCTTGAGACAGGACATTGTATGCTACTGCATCTCCTGGTTCTTGAACAAATAAAAAAAATGAATAAAAAATTAACGGAAAACAACAAAAAATAAATAAATAAAATATCGAAAACCTAAATTAAAAAAATTATTCTTTTTTCAAAAAATAAATCTAAT